>OY757010.1:137912762-138075868 GCA_963580285.1 Lucinisca nassula | reverse complement strand
AGTTGAAAATGTTGACAGATAGACAACCAGACAACAGATAGACAACAAACAACAGACCCGTGCCATACTGTAAGCACACCTATGAGCATTCGGCTCAGGTGAGCTAATAAAAAAGGATGTAAATAATGTTATATTTTACTTTTCGTACTATTATCATATTCATTTTGTCAAAATATAAATATAGATTGTGGGTATTTGTTAGAACCGCCTCGATGAGGCGGTTCTAACGAGCACCCACAATCTATATTTTTAGCAGAAATAAGAAAATATCACAATTTTTCATCTTAGAATTATCATTTGTTTCGGTGATTAAGTTTGCAATGTATTTATATAGGCTTGATTTCGTAATGAGTTGAACCTATAATGAGAATTACAATGCATTGACCAAGCGACCAGGCGTCATCAGATGATTAGCCGTGAAACAAGCACATAACGCCATACTCATATTCTGCCACAGAACCCTGATGCTGTATTGTTTGTCTGTTTGATTTGAGGTTTAACGTCCCCATCAACAATGTATAGGTCATTTTGGAGACATTGCTTCCAACTTTGTAGGACTTTTACCCGACATTGAGATGAAATGACATCTCAAGCCATGTCGCCCAATAAAACCAATAGGGTTTATAAGCATGGACGGTTCGACTTGTACTTCTTTGCCTTAGCAGGCTTAGATCCTCAGAGCAGTTTACCAGTACTCGTGTGCGGTCGGTTTCAGCTCTGCGTGGAAGCATCATGCAGCCCATCTATATCTTCAAGCCCCGATGGGCGGGGGCCGCAATTCTTCTGAATGTTGATATAATGCATAGACTACCTTTGAAACCAAGAATAAAACACAATAAAAGAATGCATTTGAATCACGTGATTTTCTGTCTTTCGTAATAAACAGTGGATGGGGTTCTTGTCGTGATAAGGCCTCTACCAATTTTTTGACAAGTTTTTGGAATAAGAATTCACGAAAAGAGTTTCTATGGCATTGAACATGGAATTTTGACCAATAAAAAATGCAGCACCAGTATCAACGTGTTTACTATCATTATATTATTATCACACTGGCTTATGTATCAAAGTGTTTACTATCATTCTATCATTATCACATTGGCTTATCTTTCCTCATTAAATAAGACAAATCCAGGGACAGCCTTTATCTATCTATCTAATCTTATCTTATCTTATCTTATCTTGTCAATTCTGACCATTACTTCATTTACGTGGATAGCTAAATTTAAAATTTAACATTGAAAGAAAATCGGCCCCAGATGGAAAATTTGGTTATCGATTTATTGAGTCAAACTGTGATTGTTCATATGAATTGATCGAGCTTGTTAGACTCAGTAGACTGCATATGCGGAACCATCACGTGAACAAGTCCGTGAATTGAACACCCCCTAAATCCCACTTTATATAGAGAAAACTGGGGTTTACGGGGGTATACATTATATCCAGTCCCCGGTAGCGATAGCGGGGACATATTGTTTTTGCCCTGTCTGTCTGTTTATTGGTTTGTTTGTTTGTTGGTTTTTTGGTTTGTACGTGGACGACTATAACGTTGTTCATAACTTTTGAACCGTTCGAGATAGAGTATTCATATTTGGCATGAACGTTCCTTGTCACAAGAGCTTCACACTCATGCCAAAAAATTTGACCTGTGACCTTGACCTTAACCTTTGACATACTTAAAAGAAAAAAACCCATAAAACATTGGTCATAACGTTTGAACCGCTTGAGATACAGCCTCCAGATTTGGCATGTATGTTTCTTGTGACAAAAGCTTTACATTCATGCAGCAAAATTTGACCTGTGACCTTGACCTTTGACCTACTTAAAATAAAAAAATAACATTTTGGTCATAACTTTTGAAACTTTTGAGATACAGCCTTCAAATTTGGCATGTAGGTTCCTTGTAACAAGAGCTTTACATTAATGCAAAGTTTTTCGATCTGTGACCTTGACCTTTGACCTACTTAAAAGAAAAAGTTAACATTGGTCATAACTTTTGTACCGTTTGAGATACAGCCTTCATATTTGGCATGTAGGTTCCTTGTAACAAGAGCTTTACATTTATGCAAAGTTTTTGACCTGTGACCTTGTCA
This sequence comes from Lucinisca nassula, assembly GCA_963580285.1. Lineage (NCBI taxonomy): Eukaryota > Metazoa > Mollusca > Bivalvia > Lucinida > Lucinidae > Lucinisca > Lucinisca nassula. The sequence continues at coordinate 138,073,778 of OY757010.1, read as the reverse complement.
TTTGACCTACTTAAATGAAAAAAATAAAATTTTGGTCATAACTTTCGAACCGTTTAGGATAGAGCCTTCATATTTGGCATGTATGTTCCTTGTGATAAGAGCTTTACATTCATGCAAATTTGTTTTACCATGACCTTGACCTACTTAAAAGAACAAATAAAATTGATCATAACTTTTAAATCGTTAAAGATAGAGCCTTCATATTTGGCATGTAGGTTCCTTGTGACCAGAGCTTTACATTCATGCAAAAAATTTTGACCTGTGACCTTGACCTACTTAAAAGAAAAAATATTATTGTTCATAACTTTCGAACCGTTTAAAATAGAGCCTTCATATTCGGCATGTAAATTCCTTGTGCCAAGTGCTTCCCACTCAAACCAAAGATCTTGACCTGTGACCTTGACTTTGAACTGTGACCAACTTTGAAAAAAAATGACCATGCCTGGAGACATGTTCGTGTTTCATAAACACATCTTGTTTATTTCTGCTCCAAGACATAGGTTCTGGGTACTCGACAGAACGCCTCAATGAGGCGGTTCTATCGAGTACCCACAACCTATGTTTGAAGTAAAAATAACAACAATATGACAAATTTCACCAGTAAACTAGCTATTTTGGAGATGTGAAAAATGCATTATGTCGCACGGGTGTGTTATCGTAATGCTATGTGCCTACTCTGCTCCTGAGCATTTTAAATAATCTAAGCAGCTCCGTCCGAAGTATATATGAGCCAGCGCATGAAAAACCTACAATAAGACATGTGCGCCCAGCAAAGACTCAGATCAGCCACTGCATCCATATAGTCTAACCAGAGACTTCTCTTGCTGCATGAAGGAGCGTTGGGCCCTTATCTAACCTTAGGGCGCACAGCGAAGACTCTGATCAGACTATGCGGATGCGCAGGCTGATCTGAGTCTTCGTTTGGCGCACATGTCTTATTGTAGGTTTGTCATGCGCTGGCTCATATATGACTTTAGAGGAGGGCCGCTAGCCACTAATACAGGGTATATAGAATCCTCCACTGAATAAAATCCGTTCATTTATACTTCTGCTTAATATCTGAAACAAATGCAGACAGGCCTGCCCATGAAGTGTTGTTGGGTAAACTGATCGACTTAATGTGATCTATATAGTGTTGACTGGGTTTGTAAATGGGAAGGACGGCACACTTAACAAGCTTAAGATGAAATAATCCCAAAGGGGGAACCAGTCCCTACCTTCACAACCCAATCACCACACAGACACCGAAAAAAGAAAAAGAAAAACCTTTGTATGCAAGGTCATTTTTGTACCTTTGGACCTGGTGAATTTACTTGGGTACCATTACTGAAAGAAACTGACGCATTGGTTCATTACACCCAAAATCAATACGAAGCACCAGTTTAACTCCTTATCGTTTGAAAAACACACGCAATCACGAAAGCACGCCTATATAAATTTGACCCCCTTCAATCCCACTTTTATATAGTAAAACTGGGGTTTACAGGGGTCAACCTTATTTTGCTTATTTCTGCTCTAAACTATAGTGTGAGTACTCGTTAGAACCGCCTCGACGAGGCGGTTTTAACCAATATCCACAATCTATATTTTGGGCAGAAATAAGAAAATTATCACAATTTTTCATCTTAAAATTTTAGTTTTTTCGGCGGTAAAGTTTAAAATATATTCGTATAGGCGTGTTTTCGTAATGCACTATTTAACCTGCCATGTTCTCCAAAGGACGCTTCTACCACTCTGAGCCCCGCCAAGCGAATTTGTGTCTTCCAGCATTCCGTCATGACAAATTTTAACTGCGCATGCCCAGCCATTCAGAGGGGCCAGGGATATGGCTTTCTGTCTGAAGGTTCCTCTTGATTCACTGCTTGTATGAGCGAGCAGCGAAGGTTCTGGCGAGACTGCACGGATGCGCAGGCTCGCCTGAACCTTCGCTGCTCGCATAGGCGATAAGTACCGAAATCGCTTTAACGGGGCCCACTCTGACGTCTGTCAAGGGACGTAACAATTTCCAAGAACGATAAGCGAGGTCAATATTAGCCAAAACTTGGAGTTATTTGGGATGTATTGGGATATACGACAATTGCAACAACAACAACAACAACAAAAATCTTGACATTTTTTATTACATATTTAAGTAAACGTTCACAGTTTCACATGGCGACTTTGAGATTTCATGATAAATGACATTTCAGAACTGCCTTTGATCTTTTATAGACAGTATATCACAAGGGAGGGGGGCGCTAAAACGATTTTGGCACTCCAGTATCCTTAAAAAAGGGGGTCGAATAACTACACGCTATAATCGGTAGTGCCCTATAATACCTTCTACTGACATATAATACGGCTTTTGGCCGTTTATAGACCGGACCTTCTTTTCAGGTTTCCCAAATAACATGCAACCTTTTATACCCGGGAAAACAACCACACTGCAAAAATGTATCTTTGCTATATTTTCAGTATTTTCAGCTAGATTCTTAGCTTCTCGGGCTTTCCAGGTTTGAATGGTCTGTTGGAATAATTGTGTACGGCTACTGCAGTTGCGTCTTAACCCCGAAAATAATTTCCAAAGCTAAAATTAACTATTTATTTGCAAATTTTCATACAGAATGTAAAGCCCTAAGGAACTTTTACTCGAGCGTCCATGTTGTTTCTTTCGTCTCTGTGGCGCGGTGACGTCAGAAAATTTGCGCTATTTTACGTCACGTCATGTTACGTGTGCGCGTCATGCCACTGAATAGCGTTTAACATGCAACACGGTCTGTTGTTTTCTTTGGTTAAATTTGCTAAGTTGTCGCAAAACCCCTTGATTTTTTGGATTGCGGTAGAAACTAAATACATGATTAGTGTCTTTAATAATAAATAATAAATCGGTTGGCCGCGATAATTTTCTAATGGCTCGCTGAAGCTAGCCCCTATAAAATTGTCTAAGGCTCGCCGATTATATTTTATTATTGAAGACACTAACCATGCATTTACTATATGAGCACATTGTGCATGATTCTGTTAGAGGAATGATTGCCTTTAAAACATGACAAGTTCCGAACGTTGCCAATACGATAACACATCCGTCGATTATATCTCAAAAATGGTTGGAAGTCTCCGTGGTGTAGTGGTTATGCTACTCACCTTGTAAACCAGGGGTCGCAAGATCGATCCCGGGCTTCTCCAGACTTTCGGATGTGACGTTAAACCGAGGTCCGTCTGCATATGTCCTTACCCGTTTGTGAGACGTAAAAAACTCAAAACACTCACTCACTCATCTAAAAAATGATCACTTTTTTATGATAAATTGTGATATTTTTCTGAGTTAAACTCAAAATATAGGTTGTGGGTAATTGTTAGAACCGCCTAATTGAGGCGGTTCTAACGACTACACATAACCAATGTCTGGAAATAAGAAAACTAATGTATACCCCTGTAAAACCCCAGTTTTCTCTATATAATGCGGGGTTTAACATTCTAAGGGGCTGTTCATTTTACGGAGTTACTAACGAGATGCCCTCTTGGTATACTTGCTCCTGTCTGCCTCCTAGGCTCTGGTTCTAAGCAATGCGCTACATGTAGCTAGTGTTATTGAACAAAGGGAAATAGCAATAATTTTAACTTCCATGCACTCAGTTCTAACAGATGGCGGGAGATATTTACATATAAACTGAAGACATAGTTGGTAAACAAAGACATCACATACGTCTAAAACATGTGTGTTTTAAATGCAAGTACAAGTCAGTGCATTTGGTCATAAAAGAAACAAACATACTGAAATCTGTCGCAGAAATGTGGCTCTTTCCATTAATAAATCGACGCAAGCTGATTTTGCAATGATGTCGTAGTTACCATTGTTTACAGCGCCGAATCAAATCTTGTGGCGAAGCTATCGGAGCCGTTTCAATGTTTCTAGGGAGAATTAGATAGGATGCAAATATTGTTCGTAAACCAGCTGAAGTATGTTTTCTGAAGACCCGTAATGTACATACAGTAGAACTTCGATGGCTCGAACACCGATGGCTCGTTTACCATGGATGAGTCGAACACATTCTTGAGCCCCTAGCGAAATCCTCTACATAAGGAATAGTGGGGGATAATTAAGGAGATTTTAGCCTTTTATCTTGCAAATGTATGTTGTGTGTACTCATTGAGGCGATTCTAATGAGTACACACAGCATACATTTTTCATTATATAACACAGAAAAAGATGTCCAAAAGTATGTCGTTATGCCTCCTGGTAGTAGCCCTCAGTAGCTCGAACTACCCCTGTCTCGAACAGATTTTCATGGTCCCAAAGGTGTTCGAGCCATTGAAGTTCGACTGTATCTAGTTTGAACCATTTTATCCATCCTATTTACACCAATATGGCCGCTACTGAAATGGGTACGACATCTCTGCTGAATTCTTCGAGAATCTGCGCACAATGAGGGCAAAAACAGAGCCTGAACTGAGTGGTCAGAAGATAGCATCTTCTATAAGACTGTGAACTGTTTTAACCCTTGTTGTGCTGAATATTTTAATCTCCCACCCAATACCCATTATCAACCAATCAGATTACTTGATCCAAATTATTGCAACAAATTCACTGAATGACTGAATGACAAACAATGTAGATCCAGATCAGATGCAGAAGCCATCTGATCTGGATCTAAATTGTTTGACAGACAAGGACTATCCGGGCAAAGGTTGGGGTTGTTGTGAACAGCAGGATAAGAGTAAAATACTCCAATTCCGAGTTTCCTTATTTTGAAAGACTGACTTCGAAACATTAAACCTGTCTCTGTTATGTTTATGCTGTTTTGTAATGGAAAAACGTTTTTTGTAATGGAAAAAACTTAAATTGCAATGCATACGATCGTTTGTAATGAAAAATGGATAAATGATACTAAATGCGAATATTATGCCTACACGTCACCCAAGACAAAGTGTGTCATTTGCAAAACGCCAATTCAACATCGACACAGTAATGCGAAGTGACCTCCTAACCTCATCAGATTCGATTCTGGCCTAACGTCAGCTCAACCTCAACACACTGTTGCAGCATGTTCCGAAGTCTTCTCAAACTCAGCCCCATTAGCTTCCGTAGCTTAGGGGATAAGAGCGCTGACTCTTTATCATTAGGTCTCTCACCGCTATGGTTCGAGCCTGGCTATGGTCACATGTGAGTGGTTTTTCTCCGGGCACTCCGGTTTTCGTCCACCTCTGATCAACGATCGGCTCGATATAAGTGAAATAATCCCGAAGGGGCTGTACGTCCCAACAAAAAACAAAACAAAAATAAACAAACAACAAAAAAACAAACAAACTCAGGTCAGCGTTTCAAAACGTCATCTAAGCTACAAACAGTGTTGCAGAAGGACATCTCTATGTAAACACAGCTGTGAAACATCACCTAAACACCAGCTCAACGTCCGCCCACAGTGTTTGTTTACATTGTGTTGTGTTACATCCAAGGTCTTAAAAGTCCATCTATGCTGTCTTTATGAGGATGATGTTATGACGTCATTCATAATCTTAGCAACCTGAACGGCACTTTCTTCCTGAATGAATGAGGCGTGTCTTCCTTTAACTACACTAACACTGATCTCACCATCACAATACTGAAAATAAATGAAATAATAATAATCATATGTTTGTTTGTATTGGAGTTTAACGGCCCTGTCAACACTATTTAGGTCATTTTTGAGCAGGTCAGTTTACCTATCCACATTTTCCTGGGCAAGCTTATACGTAAGTGGTTAACCAGTACAGTGCAGATTCTTTCGCCAGAAACTGACAACTGCCCATAATAATCATTATTATATAATAGGGTTGTTGGTATTGGTTAATTTTGTCCAAAACTTAGGTATAGAAGGCTGTCAAGTGATCATCAACATCCCAAAGAAGGACAATATGTGCTCCATTATCAGTGCATTTACCCTTTTACTATACTTTTATTAGATTTCTTTCAATATATTTGCGTCATTATCAGTAAGTTACTGTGAAATCAAATATGCATTTTGTCAGAATATATATGCGTCGTTTGTAACATTGACACTTGACAACATTTCCGTATGACATCATTATATCACAAGAACACGACTGTATAATTCTGAGCCCCTTAAAACACACTTATATTAAAGTGTTACTATACCAAATTTAGTGACACAGAGGCCTTTCTGATATTTAATCTTCATCAGTGTGTCTAAACCCCAAATTTTTGAAACTGAAATAGATGTTGGACAAGAACCGGCAAACACAGCACATCCCCCTCCGAGCACACACCGACCGACGAAGCTCATGAGACAGGTCAACTGGAGGCATCAGGCAAGAGACGCCCACCAGGGAACTTATAGGCGTCCCCCACCGAGCCAACATCAGCAAACATGGCCCACACTCCACGGAAGTCCCGGGCATCAGGAAGGAGATGCCCAAAGTAGCGAGGCTTGCAAAATTTATAGAATAACAAAAAGTGGCAACCAAATCCGTTTAGATACATGTCCTACCTGACAAGTCAGTCTTATATATAGTGAACTGGGTACACAGAGGTAAAGATTATTTTCATTATTTCTCGTAATGAGATACAACGTCGCTAAATGGTAAATAATTGATAGGCTTACGACGAAACGTGCCATATCAAATTTGAAGAGGGATATCAGCCACAAATGTCCCTGGGCTTTTATTCATTCAACTCCAATCATTCACTTCATAAATTATAATGCTTTGTTGTTTGATTTTACGGCCCTTTCAAGATTATGTCACTTAAATCCGTACATATTGAACATTGCACCTGTCGCGAACGCAATGGTAATTGTTTGTCTGTATTGGGAGCTTTCAACGTAACGCCTTCAATGACTGTATAAGAAATAAAATAACGCCGTCAAATCCAGCTTAGATGGAAGGTATGTCGTAACTGAGTCAATTTCTGACCAATGTCAGCCCTTTTATTTATGTACAGCAAGGCGGGTCCATTGTACTTTTGGCCTTTATCTATCTTTATATTTCTATCGCAAGCATTGTACACTACATTTAGAAAGCCCACGAGCATGGAAATGCATCTTAATCCTCCGGAAGAAGATAAACAGATAGCTACATAGCGATACACACAAGAACGAAAAATAGAAGTCAAGGCAATGGCAAGGAATTGATACAACAACCTTTCACCTTCCGTTCAAGACATCAAAGGAAAAGAAGCACGAACAGAAAGCAAAGTCATCGTGATTAAAACATCACAAGCAGGCAACAAAAAAGACAGTTTCTTTCCCCAAAAATGACCAAACGACTATTCAAAAGAAGATATTAACTGTATATACAAAGACGAATAATGACAAAAATACCAGAAGCACCGCATTGGAACGGTCAGGAAAAACTACTACTTCGGGTGGGGAGTGGGGTGCTTAAATTGAGTTTTCGTGGCCAAATCCTTGCCCTTTGATGTGATGTGGATCAGAGAAATATTTTGTTTAGTTTGCATGAAGGGTTTCTCTCTCCATGCAACATATCCGAAAACATTAAAATCTAATAAAAAAAAACAACAACAACAACAAAAAAAAAACAGAGATGAAACAACGATGAGGACTCGACATTATTAAATACTCCAACAGCTGAAGAAAACCAACAGTTGACCCCGGTGGGCTCCACCACAAACAGGCCTTCAGACTAAAAAAGCATCACGATAACAAGTCCGTGAAACGACGAACCCGCTAAACCCAACTTTATAAAGAGGAAATTCGGGTTTACGGGGGTATACATTATCTGCCTTATTGTGGCTCAAAACATAGATTGAGGCGGTTCTAACGAGCACCCAGTATCTTTGTTGAAAGCAGAAACAATAAAGATGTTTTAATTTTACCTAATATTTATCATTTTCTGGCACCATGTTGGACGCCATTATTTCTTTCGGACATGTTTTCCTAATGGTAAGATGACCACACATATGCTTTAAAGCACTTTCTTTCATATCCCCGGAGCTATTTTCTTTTCGATGAAAAGTTGATAGTTTTTCTTATTCTTGCTACAAACAGATTGTGTGCCCACGTTTGAACCACAAGGACCGTTTATAGAGGCAGTTCTGATGAGTGGCTAATGTATGTCCTTGAGCAAACATTAGCTGGACAACTGATATCTTTGTAAAACAGAAGTGAAGGCAATGGTCAGGAATCGATACATTTAAACCACAGCTCCCATCAGAGACACCAAAGGGAAAGAAACACAAACATGAAACAACTAGATCCTAATGATGTTTCCATTGGGGTCTGTTGTTTCATGTTTGTTTTTCTTTCCCTTTGGTGTCTCTGATGGGAGCTGTGGGTTAATTGTATCGATTCCAGATCATTGCCCCCACTTCTATTTTTTAAATTTACAGACAGTCTTAAAATTTATAGACAAATTTTGTTTGGCTGATGGAGACTGAGTGGACCCGCATGTTGCTTCTGCACTAATGTACCAATAGTTTACATGTGGCGCGCCGTAGACACTTGTATGTGGTGTGTGTGAAGATTAATACCGTCCCGCCGAGCCTTAGATAGGCGTGTATATACAGTAGCACCAGAAAACATACTATCTGGGCAGCGAAACAAAAGGCGCAGCTTATTCTTATACTGTACGCCGATGCCGGAATAATTTGCGCCTTTCTTCTTCGCGTGTGGAAAATGACAGATTCTCATGTTACGTCAAGGACATAAAAGTTCACTTACGTCTGAAAGGCCATACTGTGGGTCGATATTGAGAACACTTAAGCTGGAATCAGCTGCGATCAATCGAACGTTTCCATGGTACTTGCCACTAAACTGAAAGTCGGGTAATAGCATGGTTGCATGGTATATAAATTTACTACACTCTTTCAGTTCTTCGTATTTAAGTTCCGGGTTATATCGAATCATAGCCTCTGCTGTCTGTTTGCCAGCCTCTTCACTCCAAATAAGTTGATTGTTCTGAAACGGAAGAACTCAAAAACTAAAAGATGAAAGGAGATAAAGCCACATTTAATAAATCTGAGGTGAATAAATACTTCTTAAGGGCAGGCAACTCTTCAAAAATGCTTATTTACCCTCTTCAAAAAAGTACTTGTCATTCGCTTAGTAGCGAAAGTTAAATAGATGGCTTTCATATAAGATGGGTTCTTGGTTAAATCCCGTATTTGCAATGTAAGTCAAAGTGTATAAGAAAGGAAACAGGATGCTCAAAATGCTCCCATAGACTGCATTGTACAATACATGAATTTTGCGCTCTCACAGGTGTCCGTCGAAGTTGCAAGACCATCTCGATTTTTTTCACTTAAAGCACTTTAATGGTTTTCCTCTCCAACAGTGGCCATCATATAAGAGCACTGTACGGATCTCTGACAACAAAAAGAAGATCTCGCATCAGCCAATTTAATAGCATTCTTAGTGGCAGTTTCATCAATGGCAGCAAATAACCCAGTGTTCGTAAAAAATCGGAGAAATGTTTGGCCGCTAAAATTTAAGCTGATTTTCAAAGAACTACTTTCCTTTGTTTTCCTGGAAGTTGCTGGACTTAAACGATATTTTGAAGGGAAATAAGTAATAACTGCCCTTCCGCAAGGTGACTGCTGAGTATACTTTGGTTTCTCTTAGACTTTGCTGAGCTCACATGTCGCAAAACACGCAGCTTAGTGTTTTTATATACGCTTAACAATGCGTCATAAAGTCACAGATAAAATTGACTAGGCGGAGCTATTCAGGTGTCAAATTCGCTCGCACTCTTTCTGCAAGCGAACGAAATGGTCATATACGCCACAGCTATGCTTTTGTTACAGTTGAATTAACACAATCAGGTGACTTGGTTTACCTTTTTTAATGGAATATTCCTAATGCAGGTGCAAACGATAGCTCCGCCTAGTCAATCTTATCTGCGACTACTATACAACGGATACAATGAACCTGACCCTCATTAATTTGCAAAAGAATGCGGCCAAAATTATTATTTATACAATTATGTCGGTCATTAAATTGTAAATACCTACCACTACATCCATTGCACAGAATTTTAACAGACTGCGCATGGCTTTTATTTCGATATGACTGTCGTCGTTTTGTACCCTATCTAGGATGATATCAGTCCACTTTTTGGATGCATCTAGAAGTATTAGTGACTTGATATTGTTGTGTCGTTCCTGCAATTGTATAGCCATCTCCTGTGCCATGACAGTGCCAAATGAATACCCAGCCAGGTGGAACTCTTGATTGGGACAGAAGTCTTCAATACTCTAAACGAAATGATTGATGACGGTATAATAATTGGGATTTTTCCAAAAGCATAACCGTAACATAAACACACCTATATTATTTTGACCCCCTATAACCCCATTTTATATGGTAAAACCGGGGTTTACAGGGTATATATTATATTTTTCATATTTCTGCTCAAAACATAGATTGCTGGTACTCGTTAGAACCGCCTCGATGAGGCGGTCCTAACAAGTTCTTACAATCTATATTTTGAGCAGAAATATGAAAGGTATCACAATTTTTAATCTTAAGAGTTTCGCTTTTTCGGCTGAAAAATTTACAATATATTTGTATAGGCGTGTTTTCGAAATTACTCGCCCTTGTGTCATAGTGCAATTATTCTTTCAAAGCAGAACAGTATTGGTGAAAATGTGATACTTTTCAGATTTCTGTTGCAAACATAGACTGTTGGTGCTCACTAGAGGTTCCTTGTTTGAGCAGGTATAGCAAGTACCGACAAGCTATGCTTGGAAAGAATATTGGAAATAATGAATACTCTAATAAAGCCTATTTTACATGAACAGTAAAGTGAGACAGTTAGGGCATTCTTATCACCTGTTCGTTTACATGATATGGAACGCGCGTTGAAAAATTGTGATAGCACGAATTTTATCTCGTTCTTCAAAATGTACAGAAATTTCTATAACTTGCTTGATCAGAAAAGTATTCGGCAGAATATATTTTTTCTTCCTAAACGCGTGATGAAAAGAGTGTGCGAAAATTATCTATAAGTGTGAATGTCTTCCTCGTTTTAAAAAATAATGATGCCCACTATCTTCATTAATTCACACAGACTATACAGATGCGATCAAATGACATATCTCGCATAGAAGGGGCCTTACTGTATGACCTCGATATATTGGGTAGGAGCAATCCTCATTTGAATCATATCCATGGCATCACCCCAGATAGGAAAAATGGGCAGGGTCGTAAATACTTTTGAATATATTTTTGGAATCATATCTATATCCACACCAAATATAAACCAAATCCTGACTATAGTTTGGAAAGCATGAGCTGTCAAACTTTGAATGTAAATCTGCTACTTGCAATACCACGAAGGACAAACTGCTGATTAAGTCAATACTAGGTCTATACCATTTAAATAAATATAAGCTGAATTTATCAAGAATTATAAAAGTGCGATGTAAAAAGTGCACCTTCTACTGAATCATTTCATAACAGGTGTAGAAAGTTGATGAAAAATGGGTGACTTTCATAGTTATAGCTTTGTATGAGACCACTTGCATCAGTGTGCAGGTGTACGGGAGTGTGTGAATGTAAATTTGTAAATTCTATTTTCACTCATTTATTTGTTCATTCATTCGTTGTTTATTCACCTAGAATTGCTTGTTTGTATATATATATAGTGTATTTCATTCATTCATTCATTCATTCATTTTATATGCGTGTAACACATCTTTGTGTCAGTGTGTGTTTGTGTGGTGTTTCTTATTATAAATCAGCTTAACTACTCACTGTGTATAACTTGTAATTATTGAGGGCCGCAAGGGAGATTAGTTCTGTACTAATTGTGTTACCCTCTTGAAATAAAGCCTTTATTATTATTATTATTATTATTATTATTATTATTATTAAAAATGTCATTTAATCACAGTATTAACACAAAGCTTTAAATCTTAGCTCACAACCTTGACTTAAGTCCATGGTCAGAAATGAAGAATTGCTGTGTAAAACTGAAAACATAGTTCTATTATTAATCCAAACATAAACCAAATCCATCAATTTGTATGGAAAATATAAGATGTCAGAACTTATATGCAGGTCTTAGAAAGTTGTTTTATTTAGAGACAGTCAACTTTACAGACTGTTTGTAAATTAAGAGATTCTTTAGTGTGTAAATTTAAAGACTGACACAAATAAAAATATGAACATAGTGTAAAACGGAAAATCACACTTTGCTATTTATAGTAATTTGGTCGTTAACCGTGGATTATTTAATAATGTGTAACAGCAAATTATATAATTTACTTCCTTAAATTAAATTCCTTCAACCATAATTGAAGGTTTCCCAGAAAAACAATTTCTAAATTCAGTATTGGACTTAAATCTCTTCTGCAACAAGGTCTATCGGAACCCGAATTTTATGGTGACTGAGTATATAAATTCAGAAAAATATATAACCGCAAAGACATTTATTGAGAATTAGAGAGATCTAATTCAAGGAAATGTTGGTTGGTGCCTGATGCTCTGTCTCTGGTCTGGTCCATCGGAGTCTAACTGTTGGTTTTCTTTTGCTCCACCATTTCAGTGGTTTCTTGCTGTAGAGTCCTCACCGTTGTTTCATCTTTGCGGTTGTTTGGTTATTTGTGTTCACGGAGACGTTGCACTGATGAGTTAGGAGGCCTTCATGCGGACTAAACAAATTATTTGTCTAAATCGCGATGGAAGTAAGGGCGAGGATTGTGGCCACGTAAAATCGTTTTAAGACCCCCCCCCCCCCCCCCGCTGGAATACGTTTCCGCTGACCGTTCCAAGACGGCTCTTCTGTCGTGTTTTATTTTTGTTTAGGTTTGTCTGTTGTTTCATGTTTGTGTTTCTTTCCCTTTGGTGTCTCTGATGGGACCTATGGGTTGATTGTATCGATTCCTGATCATTGCCTCCACTTCTATTTTATACAACCATTTATTTGTATAGGTCTGTAGACATTCATGAAGGCATTACGATAAGTATAATTTCAACGTGCAACATCAGTCGTGTCTTGTATTGTGTGCATTAACATCATGAATTACAGACCAAACATGCATTGCTGAAATGTTTTACTCTTATTCAGGATTACAAAAATTATTATTTGACTTCTCTTATGCCTCCAACTGTCCTTCCTTCCGTCTGTGCAACATATTTGTCTCATATCTTGGAAAATGCTTGGGCCTTTTAATTTCAAATGTGGTTTTCTATCGAAATTACGTTTATATCTTCACCTCTGATAATCGAGAACTCTCAAAATTACGTTTTGCTTGCGAAATTGTATTATATAATTTTAAGTTTGTTTGTTTAATATCTCAAGAATCATTTGATCACAGCTGTGACATTTGGCATACGGTATTTGATTAAGGTGTAGCGTATCAGAATTACCCTTATGTCGTCTACCATCTTCCCGTAGCACAAAACACGATTTTGCACTATAAAACATTCAAGTTTGGATGTTGATATTTGGCACATAGCAAAATAGATGTAAAGGAAATGATTTAAGCCCCCCCCCCACCCCACACACAGTGAAATTCATTTCACTGACCGTTTCAATGCGGTTCTGCTGTTGCGGATTAATTTTTGTTATGGTTTGTCTTTGAGTGCGTGTATCGCTTATATCTTCTTGTTTTGACTGTCATTTTGTCTTTCCGCTATTGATGTTTCCATTAGGGTCTAGTTACTTAATGTTTGTGTTTCTTTTCCTTTTGTGTCACTGATTGGTGGGGTAGGTTAATTGTATTGATTCCTGATCATTGAATTCATTTCTATTTTACAGGGATATGGATTATTCCATAGTAAATGGGTACATGTCAATTAATGTATTGGAGTGTATTTAAAACATTACCAATTAATATCTGAAAAAGTTATTCCTATTTCTAAGGCAGCATTATCTCATAATGGCGATTGCTCCTAATTAAACTGTTCCTCACCTGTATGTAGCATGAAGCCATCTCTGGTATGCTCGCTCCATGCTCGTACACTATCGCGGTCCGCTGAATGCCATACACAGGAACCTTAACGTGTTCCGCTACCTCTTCCATGATGTCTGCATGACCTTTTGAAATAAAATAAACTAGAGTTTAAGAAAATCCATACTATGGTTTGTGCGACAATTGATTACTATGACCAGCTTCGCATCAGACCCGTTTGGGCAAAGTCGTTTGGGTAGTCCACAGTCTATAGTAAAATCACATGAGAACAGCAACGAGTCTGGCAAGACTGTGCAGTCTTCTATAGATTTTATCGTGTGCTGATTCAAATACAAGTAATATGTGGCGGACAAATCATATCAGCCCATGCAAACAATGACCGATAGAACTGCAAAGATAAAGTTGAAAAAGATTATATGACACAACCATTGTAAAGCACTGCTATATATGATCCGTGTACTTTATACAAAGAACCAATTGCATATCTAAAATTGATATTGTGACGGCAGAATTTTGTTACATTCCCTGTATTAAGCTTCTGGAAAGTCTTCAACTCCTTCAATAAATCATACAAACAAAGAAGACTCGGACCACATTACAAAATGACGCCTGTACAAATACATTGTAAACTTTACCGCCGAAAAATGTAATGTGAAAAATTGTGATAGCGAAGCGGTTCTAACGAGTACCCACAGTATATATTTTAGAGCAGTTACGTTATAAATTATTTTGGGGTGTTTTTGTGATGTCAAGACAAAGCAAAGACTTCCACGCCGTGTGTGTGTGTTTTAAAATGGCCGGAATCTCGAAATCTTCACCTTGGGTTCAAATATTGTTATAAACGTATGATATGTTCGGCCTATAAAAAGGTTTCCTATAAAAATATCATGTTCAGAGCAGCAGAAAACAAAAATTATGTGCAGAAAACTTCACAATGAGTACACGGCATACCTTTAGCATACAGAAGAACGAAAGCCATCCCTTTAATATTTCCTATGACTCATAGGGTAGATTATATTGTAGATTATATTTTCTAGTCCTGTGGGTTCATTGGTTCAATCAATTAATTTTTAAAGTATTTGAGGATCACTGATGAGGCTTAATTTACCCAAACTAGCTAGTCTGGTCCAATAGAAAACTATAAAAATTTCATTTCAGGGGTCCAAGGGATTTCCTATAAGGACCTTATTCAAGTGAATTGAGTAGATAAAAGTTTGTAACGCCGGGGCCCGATTGTCTACAATAAGCCTTTTTATCATATGACATCGCGTCTGTGAATGAAATAACGCCATGTAATACATTCGATAATCAACAAGTGGATTGAATATGCAAATTAGTTATACCGATATTGTTGCATGTACTATGTCCTTCACGACGTCGCGTTTACCAATGGCGAAATATCGACATTTTTATTAAACAATCGTGAATAAAGTGCGTTTAAAATGTCATCTGATTAAGAGAATTTTGCATGCGTGCTCAAGTATAACCAAATTCACTTAAATTGTTGAGGGAAAGGCATAAAATGCAAGGATCCCTTATCCTCAACTAGTTTAATACATTTAATACTACATAAATACATATGTGATATTCTCTATTACTCTATTTACAAAAAGTTAAAATGAGACCCCAGGGAGAGCCATCATCACAAGACGTTGCTTAACCTTGGCACAAACGAAGAAACAAATACTCAGAGGGACAAACAAGGGCTTAACAAGCAGAAAAATCAGCCCTATCTACCTCAATGGAAAGCACTTAATCAGTAAAAAACAAACGCTCAACAAAGTACACATTTGCATGACTGTTTTGTTGACATATACCAAAGCAACTATGGAAATAAAAACAACAACAAAAATACCCGGATACCTTAGGACGGTAGGCCGCACAAGCTACTCATCGCCACAGGTTCAGGTGAAATTCCAATCATTAAACACCGATATATATTGTTCGCACAATTGTGTTCGAACTCAATCAATGGAACGTCAGAGACAAATAAATCGAATAAAATTACAAAGATGAAGCAAAGACGAGAGAAGCTGACCGATACTCCTAACACTATTAATCCGAGCTAAAGAAAACCACTTGTCACAGCGGGTCCAGTTAAAGACATAGCATTAAGTCTTAACCAACTTATAGAAGCTTTGTGTTTAGGTCATTATTGAGTCCGAAGCCTGAACTTCCGACGTGCAATTGAAAACAGTCCCGCAAAGTCAAACTTGATTCGATCAACAATCAGGCAAGCAGTCTGTCGCATGATTTCCAACTGAATCCGACATTTTGTACTGTATGGTCTGTTTGAATTTCTGTGAAAAATAGGTTTCCCTACAGTTATCTTAAATTTGTAAAACAAATTTCCATAGAATACATGTTCCGATATACCTTATTGTAGAAGTTTCTCCAAACCCACATTACATTTTTCAATCTTTTCTAGATGATTGTGGAAATACTTTTTATCATATGACGTCGCGTCTGAGAGTGTAATAACGCCATGTAATATTTTCGATAACTCACTAGTGGATTAAATATGCAAATTAGGTAGATACGTCCCGTAACGTTACATGTAAGACGTCCTAAACGACGTGGTGTTTATTAATGACGGAATATTGACATTTTTGTAAACAAACGTGAATCAAATGCGTTAAAAATATGATAAATAGAATCTTGCATTCTTGCTCACGTATTATTGAATTTATTAAATTAGTTGAGGCAAAGCCTCGCATTTTATCCCTTTTCATCAACTCGTTTAATAAATTCAATAATACATGAGCACTCATGTAAGATCCTGCTTGAAAATGCTTGGCGAAGTCTTTCATACCAATAGCCTTGTTTTAAGAGCTTAGACGTCAAGCGAATGAACTCTAGCGAAAGGAATAAATTCAGATATGTAAACTTCATAAGAAGGAGGTCGAGTAACATCACAATCAAGGAAAGAAAAACTAACGATATCAGCATCATCCAGTTTTTCATAACTTTTTATAAGAAAGGACAGACTAGGCAAACATTGAAGCCGCATATGAGCCCGAAAAATCGGTTTAAGCTTGCCAGTCAATATTGTTTTTCTGACAAGGCGATGATTCTAATAATGTCATTGTTTGTCTTTTCATATATGACTTACTAAAATCACTGCATTTTGGATAGCCTTTTAGCCATTTTGTGGGAAAAAACTTTTTGGTTTTCCGTTTGTGATGTTTAATCATTGTGTAATTAGAAGCCTCCGTGGTGCAGTGGTTACGCTACTCGCATTCTAAACCGCGGATCGCAAGATCGATCCCGGCCTTCTCCAGACTTTCGGATGAGTCTTTAAACCGAGGTCCCGTCTCCGTATGACCTAAGCTGTTGGTGGGAAGGTAAACTCAAACACACATTCACTCATTACGGTGTAGTTGCTTTATGTCGGTATTTCTTTTCTATTGATGGGAAGTCTTAGGTCATTGTATTGATTTCTGAGGTTGGTCGTCTTCCGATTTTGTTTGTAAAACTTACATCTATTGTAATACATTGGGTATGGACCTGTCCAAAGTAGAAGTGAAGGAAATGGTCAGGAATCGATACATTTTACCCACAGCTCCCATCAGAGACACCAAAGGAAAAGAAACACAAACATGAAACAACATGCCCTAATGGAAACATCAATAGCGGGAAGCCAAAAGGACAGTTCCTTTCCCACAAAATGGCCAATCGGCTATCCAAAACAAAATAATATAAGCGACACAGACACTCAAAGACAAACCATAACAAAAATAAACCGCAACAGAAGAACCGCCTTGGAACGGTCAGTGAATTTGCAAAAGCTACTCACACATTCCAAGCAAAATACCAAAATATTAGATATTGTATGACATCACCACCAGGGAGCTCCCTCAAAGCGGTCTCTTCAGCTGCACAGACGAGCAAGTCTTGAATTTTAGATAAAGAACGTAGAAGTATTGCATTATAAATGCACCGAACACTAAGACGCTAACCAGAATGCGTCGACATGCATGCTGACCTTTGTTGTCCAAAAATGTAAAAAACATGACACGACTCAGTTTAATTTTTAGAGAATAATAAAAAAACACACTTCCCATATGTTAAACAGATTTGCACTAGCCTGGTCATTACACATTGAACTTGATGAAGCCGAACATAAAATGAAAAAAAAAATATAATCTTCTTAGTTAAACCTACCAAACATATGATGCATAATGAATAATGGCGTCCCTTCAGTGACCTCGTTTAACTTCACAATGCTTTTTAAGGGTATTACTTCAGCAAGCATTCCCGGTGTCAAAAAGTATCTAAAATCCAGTGTCACTTCATCTTCTACATCAACCATGTATGCTTCTGATCTTGATTTATCATCGACTAGTTTTTGTAGATTATTTATTGTGAGTTCTCTGATTTCCTTTGGACTAAGAGACAGGTTGTAGTCGTTCTCGAGTGTAACTTTCACTTCCACGCCCAGCAATGAATCGAGACCCAAGTCATTTAGAGGCTTGTCATGGTCCAACTGGTCTTGGTCTGTAATGCCTGAAAATAAACAACAGATATTATAATGATGGCCATAGCATGACAAAACCCTCTGAAAAGCAGATAGCCCAAGGTCTAAAGACATTCTATGAAGATCATTTGATAGCGCATCTAGTGTAGAGCCATGCGCACATCGCAGACTAATGCTGAGTCCATTATGATAATGCACATATAAATCTATCAGTTTGTCCACAAAATTACACTTTTACTGAATAAAATTTACATTTATTGTCCTTCATAGACTATAGCCTGCGCAGGCAACGCGGTGCGAGTCGGACCGTCCATGCTAGTAAACCATATTGGTTTCATTGGGCGGCAGAGCTTGAGATGTTATTTCATCCCAATGTCGGGTAAAAGTCACACACAATTGGAAGCAACGTCTCAAAAATGACCTTTAAAGTGTTGACGGGGACGTTAAACTTCAAATCAAACAAATTAACCATAGACTGCGGATTCTTGGCTTGTGTATGCTAATTAGAACCGCCTCATTTAGGGGACTGAAAAGAAAGACACAAACTGTCAAACTGTAGCACAAATGATTACACCTATGTAAACGCAAATTTCTTCTCTATACATTTGTGTTCGAAGGCTGTTCGAATCAATGTTATTATTGTGGTGGCGATGTAAGTCTAGCTGGTCAACACTCAAGTCATTTTGTGTAGCACTGTGCTGGCGCATATTGTCATTTCATGTGCAAAATACTGCCGAAAGTTTGGCTTTCCGCTATAGATGTTTTTAATAGGGTCTAATTATTCCATGTCTGTGTTTCTTTCCCTTTGGTATCTCCCATGATAGGTGTGGGTTAATTGTAACGATTCCTGATCGTTGCCTTCACTTCTATTTTATAGTTACTTTATGTTAATAAGAGCATTATACGCTTTGGCACGTAGTCAGCTGTAACACCTATACTGACAAATAGTGCGAGGAGTTAGCCCTACAAAGATAATCCATGGACGTGCAGATGGACATAGTACTGCTATTAATCGGTGGACTGTAACCTGTAAACAAAATGCGCAGCTTCAAATCATGGTCTGGCTATAATTCAACTTTCAGCTTGATGTGATGTAAACTACATGAGAAATTAGCTTGAAATGAAAAGTGAGAGGAGAATTACTCTGCTAGTAATCGGCGGAGTGTAACCTCAAAATGGTATGTGCTGCTCATCATCATCGTGTAACATTTTACACTGTTACTGTTTTATCTAATGTATTATAAACTACAGGATGACTTAGCTTATGGAAATTCCAAAGGGCAATTTCTGCTGATATTTTGGTGGGCTGTGATTTCAAAACAATATTAGAAACTATAAATCAAGAATAAAAATCAAAAATGAGTTCCTTTAAGAGCAATGAAAACATTCATAAGAAAGAAGATGGGCCATACTACGTAGTTTCGGCTAATTAAGCCTCATCAGTGACCCTGTAAGGATCCGGCAAAGAAAGCCAGAGGAAACATACTGCAATTTTGCGAAGTTCGAATAGGCAGTCGATTCAAAGACTGATATAAATCAAAATGGGGTCCAAATAATTAAAAACCTGTCTAGAATAAGAGTCTAAACCAATAATTTATTTCTGATTTCTCAGACTATTCACGCTGATCTCGAAGGACCAAAAGTAAAATATAAACTGCACTATGGTTGATGTACGGGGAGACGTTTTACGGCCGCCACACGGCACAACACCAGCTGCAGTGAAGGCAAATAAAAATCAAAAATGAGTTCCTTTAAGAGCAATGAAAACATTCATAAGAAAGAAGATGGGCCATACTACGTAGTTTCGGCTAATTAAGCCTCATCAGTGACCCTGTAAGGATCCGGCAAAGAAAGCCAGAGGAAACATACTGCAATTTTGCGAAGTTCGAATAGGCAGTCGATTCAAAGACTGATATAAATCAAAATGGGGTCCAAATAATTAAAAACCTGTCTAGAATAAGAGTCTAAACCAATAATTTATTTCTGATTTCTCAGACTATTCACGCTGATCTCGAAGGACCAAAAGTAAAATATAAACTGCACTATGGTTGATGTACGGGGAGACGTTTTACGGACGCCACACGGCACAACACCAGCTGCAGTGAAGGCAAATAAAAATCAAAAATGAGTTCCTTTAAGAGCAATGAAAACATTCATAAGAAAGAAGATGGGCCATACTACGTAGTTTCGGCTAATTAAGCCTCATCAGTGACCCTGTAAGGATCCGGCAAAGAAAGCCAGAGGAAACATACTGCAATTTTGCGAAGTTCGAATAGGCAGTCGATTCAAAGACTGATATAAATCAAAATGGGGTCCAAATAATTAAAAACCTGTCTAGAATAAGAGTCTAAACCAATAATTTATTTCTGATTTCTCAGAATATTCACGCTGATCTCAAAGGACCAAAAGTAAAATATAAACTGCAGTATGGTTGATGTACGGGGAGACGTTTTACGGACGCCACACGGCACAACACCAGCTGCAGTGAAGGCAAATAAAAATCAAAAATGAGTTCCTTTAAGAGCAATGAAAACATTCATAAGAAAGAAGATGGGCCATACTACGTAGTTTCGGCTAATTAAGCCTCATCAGTGACCCTGTAAGGATCCGGCAAAGAAAGCCAGAGGAAACAAAACAAACAAAGAAGTTTCAGCTTGATCAGATGTAAATTGTTTGAGATTTTAGCTGGACTCTGAAAGTTTACTGAAGATTTCAAAGGAGCATTACTCTGTTTATGTTTGGTGACTTGCGTACTTGAAACAATGACCACTGCTTCACGTCGTGATCTAACTATAAATCAAGTTTTAGCTGGATGGGATGTAAACGGTAGTAGGCGTTAGCCTGACAAAAAAGTGAACATCAATTTTCACTTGGGCAATGCTAATATTTGGTGGACTGCACCTAGATATTTTATGCACAGCTCTACATCATGGTGTCACTATTTATAAAGTCTCAGCTAAGTCTGTATACACTAGGACGAGTAAGCCAGAAACAAAAAAGTAACAGAAATGTTCAAAAGGGACATAATTGCGCAAATATTTGGTGGACTGTAACCTCAAACAATATGTGTTGCTCCTCATCATGGTCTATCTATACAACAAGTCAACTTGATTGAATGTTAATTGTAAGAGTTAGCCCCAAACCAAATATTTATTGAACTCCTAATGTGGCAGAGCTCTGTTAATATTTGGTGGACTGCAATCTTGAAACAATATGCCCTGCTGCAGATCATGGTTTAACTTTATATCAAGTTTCAGCTTGATCGGATCTTAATTGTAGCAGGAGTTAGCCGGAAACTAGATGTTTACATAAATTTCAAAGGGACATAACTCAATAAAATAAGTATTTGGTGGACTGTCAACTTCAACCAGTATGCGATGCTCCAAATCATGGTCTAACTGTATTTGAAGTTTCAGCTTGATCAGATCTAAATTGAAAGAGGAGTTAGCCAGAAATAAAATGTTTGCAGACATTTTCAAAGGGCATAACTCTGTTTATATTTGGTGAACTGTAACATCGAAAAAATGTACGCTGCTCCAAGTCATGGTCTAACTATATATCATGTTTTTAGCTTGATCGGATGTAAAATTGAGGAGGAGTTATCCGGAAAAGAAATGTTCATAAAAAGTACGATATTTTGCTGACTTGCATCCTGTCTTTCCCTCTGGTGTCTCTGATAGGAGCTGTGGGTTAATTGTATCGATTCCTGATCATTGCCTTCACTATTCTGACGGCATCTTTAAAAGACGCTAATACTAATATTTTGTTCCGTTTCACCATTGACGTTTTTTTTATTTTATTTCAAAACTACAAATTGTCATATATAAACAATTCTAAGCAGTTCTAAAACATGTATCATAGGTTATAAAATTGGTTATAAGTAGGCATTGCTGCGCCCCGATTCAATATTTTTTATGAATTACCTATTATATTCATGATTTTCTGTAAAAGACTTGTATCTTCGTCTCTTCCTGATGCTTTAGACTTTTCAACGGGAACATAGCTACTGACCACAGGGTTTTCTTGATTCAACAATACATCCAAAGTATTCATGCATGACAGGATACGTTGTGGCATTGTTCCACCCAACGTACTGTCATTGTTCCCGATTGTCTCTACGAATACACCAACGTCACCTATTGGACCCCATTGTATCGCCAGTCCTGTATAAAATATACCATAAGTAGATGTAGTTGAATCCAATTTGCATAGTAATGAAAACTGGAAATCAAAACTTTTGCTTCACTGGTTGATTTAACAAATTTTATCCTTAATCTTCAGTCTTGTTAGTAGTCTTATAAGTAGAAGAACATTTCTAAATTTAGGGGCAGTCAGGTTGCGATACTTATAGAAATGTATTTTTAAAATGGCAGCTTTGCTTGAATGTATTTTTAAATGGCTGATTTGCTTGATTAACAGTTAAGGACCAAATAAAACGCCACGTTATGCGACTTATTACTGAGTTTAGGCCTGTACTATTTTCCAGTGTCCCATTTTGAGTTTCACATTTAATGTGAGCTAAAAGCAAAACCCATGGGTAAAAGGCAATTATGAGTAAGACATTGTTTTATACAACAACAATTGCTTAAGTGTGAGTAAATTTATTTGTTTTTATTGTTATTAGAAATTCATTCAAATACCATACTGTACCTTTTATACAGTATGTTCTATACACGGCTTCAGACAAGGATACTAAATGAGGAAATTCAAAGAGTAATTGTCATAGTTTAAAAATATATACAGGGCATCTGAGAGGCGAATCAAACAAAAATACCCACACGATATAGATTAACCTATTGCATGTGGGAAACCCTTAAAGGGGTACCTTGGCAAACAGTGTAGGCCCAGAACAGACGCAGCAAAATGTACACCATAGTTCTTTTAATGAGGGCTTATTTCTAAATTAAAGGATTATGGTAATCCTGGTAACTCTTCTGCATTTCACTGAAAACAACTTCCGTTACTTTTTATTTGCTAAACTCCTATGAAAACAAAGTTATGTTCATAAAACGAATCTGCCCCTGAAAATTTGCTCCTTTCATTTCTATGCAACAATTTAAGAGCCAAAAGGTTAGGTTTATGTTTGAGAAATTCAAATTCTATTCTTAATATTTACATTCTCAGTGTATCTACAGAAAACCCCTATGGTCTGCTATTCGGACGCAATGTTGACCATACACCCATGAACACATTGTTTCATGAGACGTCACTTGATCTCCAACTGACGTCAAATCAAACCATTGTTCTCTCCAATATAATAAGCTGATGGCGATATTATGCCGTCAACGAAACTCTTTCGATGTAATGGATAAACTGCGACAGATGTTTGCTTTCAATTTTATCCTTCAAACCAGAATTTTCCGTCAATTTAATGATGAAAAATAATCTAAATTGAATTAAAATGGTAACTTAATTTAACATTCATTGAATTATGATTACATCACGTGAACAAATCCGTGAAATGAACATCCCCTTAACCCCCACTTTTTATAGAGGAAACTGGGGTTTACGGGGGTATACATTATTTTTCTTATTATTGCTCCAAGACACAAGTTGTTGGTACTCGTTAGAACCACCTCAACGAGAAGGCTCTAACGAGCACCAACAACCTATGTTCGGAGTATAAATAAGAAAAAATATCACAAATTTTCAACGGAAAGGTAGCCATTTTGAGATATGAAAGAATGCACTGTGTCACCCGGGTGTATTATCGTAATGACATCGGGTTCATACTTCAATGAACGTTAAAAATTACAGTCAAGTCTTCAAACAGCTAGGTCGTACTGATAATGTACTGTATAAAACATTTTCATACAGACGTCTGCCCTTAACAGTCCGTATAAGAGAATTACCGTGGAGTCCGTCTCTTCTACGTTGTTCACATATTCTTTCCATCGTAGAGTTTGCAAGACCGTAATTTGTCTGTCCAATATTGCCACGCCCGCTTGTTATTGATGAAAATACAACGAACCAACCAAGGGTAGTCTTGCATGTGTCTCTTGTCACGCGATCAAGATTATTTGTACCTCGCACTTTTGTATCACAGACGCATTGGAAGCTTTCAACAGTCTGATCTTGGAAAAGACCATCCTTTAAAACCTGAAGTACAGAAATATACAACCGTTAGGCATACTAGAATGATAATTTATTTTCTTTCTTTCTTTTTTCGCCCTTCTGTCTTCGTTGTACAGTTTACTTTTCATGTTCTTTCTGTTTCTTTGGTATTTGTTGGAAATAGCTTTTTATTCTTTTTTGTCCCTTTTCCCTTTTTCTGTTTTTATTTCATTTTGTTCTTCTGTTTTGCTTTCTCTCTGCTATTAGCCATATTACGTATTATCATAAAATCTAATTCTTGCTTCCTATTTTTCTTTCACTTTCAGTTTTGTATTTGAACGCCTACTTGTCAAGGTAAGTAACAGTCCATTAATATGATGGCACACTGTATCATCATAAGAATATCTCATACATAAAAACATTCATCACGAAAACACGCCTTAATAATTCTGACGTCCTTGAACCCCACTTTGATAAGTAAAACTGGAGTTTCCAGGGGTAAACCTTATTTATCTTATTTCTGCTCAAAATTTAGATTGTGGGTACATGTTATAACCGCCTAGATGAGACAGTTCTAACGTGTACCCACAATCTATATCTTTAGCAGAAATAATAAACAAATATCACAATTTTTAATCGTAAAATTTCCGTTTTTTTCTTTCGGCTGTAAAATGTACCATGTATTTGTATAGGCGTGGTTTCGTTTTTAGATTTTTTATTTCATAGCTCTAAATTTGGCATATTGTTCATAAAAATGTAATATTCGGATACTGGAGCAAATATTATATACTTTAACACCCATCTTTTTCCGAAGTAAAAAGGGATATTTCACGATATGGATCCCCAGACTTGCTAACGTGCATTAAAAGCGAAGCTTGTCTTTTCTGTATTTTCAAAAGAAACAAGAGGACCATAATGGCCCTATATCGTTCACCTGAGCTAACAAATTCGAAGTTTCACACAATTACAGTGGAACTTCCACTGACAGTCACCTCTGATGTGTGATCACCTGTTAATGGCCATTTTATTCTCCTCCTCACCCCAGGTATTTTCCTATATATTTTACCTCTGATAACTGTTCACCTCTATCCTCCAATGGACAATAATAATAATTTTCTAGCCAAATGCCCTCTGTCAAGCAGTCAAAATGACGAAGTATCAGAAATTCCGTCGACAAAGAAATCTAACTTGCGAAGGCAAAAAATCATGGAAATCGAGTCTCGCATAAAAAGCACACAAAAAAGTTTTAAAGCGATTTGACCTTGTGACCTAGATTTTATTTCGACAAGACCCATATTCAAGGTATCATCAAGACAGACATTTTGGTATAGTTTCATGAAGACTGAAGTGAAGCTGTGGCCTCCAGCTGGTGAACATGGTTTTGAAGCTCTTGATTTAGTGACCTTGTTGTCCATCCGACTTGACACATATTCCCACTGACCTACATATGAATGAGACAAATATTCTTCAAAGCTTCATGAATACTGAAGAAAAATGTGGTCTCTACAGGATAAACAAGGTTTGAATGCAATATGACCTAGTGGCCTAGTTTCGTGTTTATTTGACACGAGCTATATTCAATCCTGATCAAGGTATAATCTGGACAACAATTCTTGTATAGTTTCGTAAAGATCAAAGCAAAACTGTGGCTTCTAGGGGGTGAACTAGTTTTTAAACCAGTCTGACCTAGTGACCTGGTTTCTGACCAAGCATGACCCATATTCGAATTTGACCGAGACAGCATCAAGAAAAATATTCTGATAATGTTTCATGAAGCTTGAAGCAAAAGTGTGGCCTATGGATGGGGACTTATTTTTACGCAACTTGACCTAGTGACCTATTTTTTATTTCGATAGGATCCAAACTTACAGATGACCAAGATATTATCAAGACAAACATTCTGGTAAAGTTTCATGACATTTGAAGCAAAACTGCGGCCTCTTTGGGGTGAGTAAGGTCAATATTGACAATAGACGAAACACATATGATGAACGACGCATATAGGACAGACACCTAATTACAATAGCTCATCTTGACCACTTCGTTCATCCCAAACCTACGTATATTTTAGTTTCAGGAAGATACGACCAAAACTAAAGGACTTATCATGAAAACAGGGTCCAAAATAGGCTTTTATAGAACATATATGACGTCAATACAGCTGGTGTCTGGGAATGTGTGGCGGCCGTAAAAAGTCTCCCTGTCCTACATCATATTTTAGTTTCTATTTTCTAATCCTTTTGGGTCATTGATTCCATTGTGGTATTTTGAAAATATATGAGGGTCAATGATGAGGCCGTATTGGCCGAAACTAGCTAGTCCTTGCTTCCAAAGTACCATCAATATGTCTCACAGGGTATTGAAGATATGGTAATCACAAGCTGGTCATACTGTTATTTTGAAGAGTAGATAACTCAAATACCACAGCACCAACAGTTGTGGTTCTTGCACATGACACCCCTTCTGTACAATTATCTTCTGATGGCTATTTTGGACCGTGTCATCACCATAAGTCGTTTTGCATGAATATTTAATTGTATACAATTGTGCCAAGTTCATTCAATATATCTCAAAGGGTGTTGGACTTATGGCCTTCACAAGGTTATATTGTCAGGGGAGATTACTAAAAAACCAGAGCACCCAGAGTTGTAATTCTTGAGCATGACACACCTGCTTAACCTCATGTACAAATGCATCAAGTACCACCAATATGTCTCAAAGGGTATGGGAGGTACGGAGATCACAAGGTGGTCATACCGTTTTATTGGAAGGGGAGATAACTCAAATATCATAGTACCCAGAGTTGTGGTCCTTAGTGGAGTGCCGTCTCAACCTTGTATAATATTATGCCAAGTACCATCAATATATCTCAAGGGGTATTGGAGTTATGGTCATCACAGGGTTATAGTGTCAGGGGAGATAATTTAAAAACCAGGGCACCCAGAGTTGTGGTTCTTGCACGTGACACGTCTGCTTAACCTCATGTACAACTGTACCAAGTACCATCAATATATCTCAATGAGTATTGGAGATATGGCTATCACAAGGTAGCCATTCTATTTTATTGGAAGGGGAGATAACTAAAAAACCATGACAACCAGAGTTGTGGTTCTTGTGCATGACACGCTGTTTAAGCCTTGTGAACAACTGTGCCAAGTACCATCAATATATCTCAAAGGGTATTGGAGTTATGGCCATCACAAAGTAGTCATTCTATTTTATTAAAAGGGGAGATAACTCAAAAAGTATGGCATCCAGAGTTCTGGTTATTGCGCATGACACGCCATCTCGGCCTTTTGAACAAGTGTGCCATGTACCATCAATGAATCTCAAAGGGTATAGGAGTTATGGCCATCACAAGGTTGCGTCTACGGACGGACGGACGGACGCCAAGCTGATCGCTATATCCCCCGAACCCAATCGGTCGGGGGACAAAAATGGGAACTTTCAGCAATCAATGCGACATAACTCTATGACAGACAGGCCAACTTCACCAGTTTTCGAACTCATCCAAGCTATTATCCAAACCTACTTATGTTTTGGCTACAGGAAGAACTGATTAAAGCTAAAGAACTTTTGAGATGAGAAGGTCCAAAACAGGCATTTGTAGCAATCAAAGGGACATAACTCTATGATAGACAGACCAACCTACGCCAGTTTTCGAACTCACCCAAGCTATTATCCCAACCTACTTATATTTTGGTTTCAGGAAGACCTGATTAAAGCTAAAGAACTTATGGGCATGAGACGGTCCAAAAAAGGCATATTCAGCAATCAAAGGGACATAACTCTATGATAGACAGCCTAAGCAGTTTTCGAACTCTGTTATTCCCAGCCTACTTATTTGTTGGTTTCAGGAAGGTCCGATTAAACCACAAGGACTTATGGTAATGACATGGTCTGAAATAGGCATTTTCAGCAATCAAATGGGCATACATCTATGATAAATTTTCGACATCGTCCAAGCTGTTATCCCAAATCTACTTACATGTTAGTTTCAGGTCATTACGAAAACACGCCTATACAAATACATTGCCACCTTTATCGCCGAGTGAGTGAGTGAGTTTTAGTTTTACGTCCCACCAACAGCTAAAGTCATACGGAGAGAGGACCTCGGTTTAAAGACTCATCGAAAAGTCTGGAGAAGCCCGGGATCGATCCTGCGATCCCTGGTTTACAAGGTGAGTAGCGTAACCACTGCACCACGGAGGCTTCTACCTTTATCGCCGAAAAAAAGGAAAATTTTGAGATGAAAAATTGTGATATTTTTCTTATTTCAGCTCAAAATATAGATTTTGGGTACTCGTTAGAACCGCCTCATCGAGGCGGTTCTAACGCGTACCCACAATCTATATTTTAGAGCAGAAATAAGAAAAAAATCAGGTATACCCCGGAAACCCCAGTTTTACTATATAAAAGTGGGATTCAAGGGGGTCAAAATTTATAGGCGTGTTTTCGAGATGTAGTTCCGATTAAAGCTTAAGGAATTGTGTGGATAAAAAGTAGGCATTTCCAGCTATAAAAGGGATATAACTCTATGATAGGCAGGTCGACCTCGCCGGTTTTCGAATGCTTTAAAGCCGTTATCCCTAGCCTATTTATATGTAAGTTTCAGGAAGATCCTATTGAAGCTAAAGGACTTACGGTGATGACATTGTCAAAAATCGGCATTTTTAGCAAACTAAGGGGCATAACTCTATAAGTAATAGGCCGACATCGCCAGTTTTCGAACTCTTTATGTTCCCGACTTACTACAAGTTACTTTCGAGAAGATCCAATCAAAACTGAGGTTCAAAATAGGCATTTTAAACAATCAACGGGACATAACTCTATGGTTAATAGACCGACTTCGCCAGTGTTCGAACTCATACAGCCTATTTATATATAAAATAGAAGTGAAGGCAATGATCAGGAATCGATACAATTAACCCACAGCTCCCATCCGAGACACCAAAGGGAAAGAAACACGAACATGAAACAACAGACGGCTAGCCTCGTGATGCCAGACAGTGACCCTTTGGAAGGATTTTTCCATCCACCCCTCAAAGCCATATAAGATTCTTATAATCTGGGCCCAGTTGCTCAAAGACGTGTTAGCTTTATGAGCTCGCAAGTGGTCGAAACGTTTACTGCTCTAGCAAGTACAGTATCTAATATAGAGTTAGTCTTGCTAAAAAAGGGCAGCTTTTGTATTTGCAAGAGCTACTTATATTTGCATACGTGTCATATTAAATGATCAAAGTTGGAACGTC
The DNA here is from genome assembly GCA_963580285.1 of Lucinisca nassula. Taxonomy (NCBI): domain Eukaryota; kingdom Metazoa; phylum Mollusca; class Bivalvia; order Lucinida; family Lucinidae; genus Lucinisca; species Lucinisca nassula. Next base: position 138,044,143 of record OY757010.1, on the reverse strand, counting down.
ACAATCACTTAAACAAGTCCGTGTATGAACATCCCCTAAATCCAACATTATATAGCGAAAACTGGAATTTACAGGGGAATACATCATATTTCTTTTTTCTACTCCAAGACATATGCTGTGGGGGTACTCGTTAGAACCGTCTCATGGCGGAGGGTCAGACGAGCATCCACAAACTATGTCTGCGTTATAAATACGAAACAATAACGGATTTTCATCAGAATAGTAGCTATTTTGGATATGTGAAAAAAGTGCACTGTGTCTCACGGTTGTGTTATCGTAATGGTTAGTTTTGAACAACAGACCCCTGGTGTTATTTTTATCACCTTAACAAGTCCGTGTAATAACACTCTTGTAAGTATCATTTTGTGTCAGTTATTTGCCTTTTTTTAGATCAAAATATTGGAATTAACCACCTACATTTGTAACATCAGATAAATATATTGTTTTGTAGTTTTGAGAATCAGCATTATTAGTAGAATGTTGTCGTGATGATTTATTGTAAATACATATCTTTTGACCTTTTTCAGTAACTGTATTTAAGAAAAAGATCAGCTTTAGTCTGTGATTTGTTGAATAATAAATCACAGTTTGGAGGTCAGTTGTAAAGTAGATCAAATCATGAGCGCGCGTGATTTCTCTACTTACATCTGACCGACAATAAATCACAGTTTGTAGGTCACTTGTAAAGTAGATCAAATCACGAGCGCGTAGCGCGCGTGATTTTGTCTACTTACAACTGACCGACAAACTGGGATTTATTACTCAACAAATCGCAGATAAGAGCTGATCTATTTCGATTCTTACACGCTGAAAATCGGCAATAATGCTGTTGTTTCCTTCAAAATCTCATAACTTATCGCCATTGTTAAAAGAAATCCCGCTAAAATTATCGACTGAGACACATGCATTTATATCCTTTTCTAACGTTTCCAATGCGAGAATATGACGTTACATCGTCTTACGTCAAGTAAATCGACTAGTGACGTATAAAGTGACAGTTATAATGACGTCACTCGTCACGCTCTTCATTGCCGTGATTTGTTTTAGAATCAAACACAGTTATTTTCCATTGCCTATATAGGTGCGCTGTGTTAGAATAACTAATTTTGAAATATAACAAGAAACATAGTTACAGGATTGCTTATTAACAGAAATATATTTTGAATGCAATATTTCTGTTGTTGGCTTAAACGATAAAGAATTACTTTAAGTCTTTCAAAGTAGCAGTAATGGCTAAACAGGTCCTGAAACTAAATGAGCCAGGACACAGCAAAACGTTACAGTCGACATGTGTGAAATCCGAAATTACACATATAAAGAAAATATATTTAAATGCCCGTTAATCTTTAATTCTTCAAATGCTTGCTAAAAAAACGAACTGAGTATACTGTTCAAATGGAGAAGTACGGACAACTATGCATACACTCAACCATATGACATGCAAATCTGTTGTCAGAGGAAATGCTTGTGTGTAATTTCGTGTACAAATGTAAACGCAATTTTAGTATCCTTAAAAGAGGTCCAGCAATGCAAATTTCAGAGGAATACAAGTTTAAATATTATTCTTAAATCATTATTACATCAGTCAATATCTTACAGTTCAATTGTAATTAATCAACCCTTGCTGAAAAATAAGTCCGTGTGAAGAGAGCCAAGGTAAATATCTCTGTATACAGAAAAAAGTTGAATTTTAAAGTGTAAAAAGGATTTTTTGTTAAAAGTGTAAAAAGGGATTTTATTAGCTTTTATTGAAACCATGCATTGCGTAAAAAGATAGAACCACCTAAACGAGGCGTTCTGTCGAGCAGCCACAATCCAAAATTGAAGCAAAGCAAGAAAAAGAAAATATCACAACCTCTAAATTCTAAACAAGAAGCACAGGAGACGGGTAAACATGTGCTTTTATCATCCTAGGCTATATTTTCAAGCTATAAAAGTTGATTTTGGAGACAAACACACGATATAGGAAGTAATCTGGAGTCTCGGTTTAATTAAGACTCTTCATAAGTAGTCCTGGTCTTGCTTGTTCATAACTTTTAAAACTTTGATCATTTAACATGGCAGACCCCCTATTTTGTTTTCAGACAAAATTTAAGTAGCTTACTCTTCTTTGGACAGCTAAAACACAATACTATTAAATATTTTACTTGCCAGAACAGTTAACAACTTGACCACTAACAAGCTCGTTAAACTAAAATGCTTTGAACAAGTGAGCGCTGGAAATAACAAACTGCTAACGCCCTTTTACATATACCTGAGCAGAACCCAATTTAAAATAATAAAGTATGCTCAGTGCCTCCATAGGAACACTCTTTTATCTACACATAGAGTCAAAAATCTTACCATAGCAAGGTGGAAAATCCCTCCAATAGCTCTTCCATTTGTTTCCTGAAAAAGTCTTTCTGTTTCTTGCTTGTTACAAATGTTTCTCTTTGACACGATCACATCAACACCTTCTTGCCTTAGATTCCGTATTTTCAGTTTTTGGTAGCCTGTCTTAATACCCGATCTAGTTGTCAAAACGAGACATTTAGCCCCTCTTTCGGCCAACCACTGTGCCAGTTCAAGACCGAATCCTCCGAGACCCCCGGTTATTATGTAGGCTTTTTCGGGATGACAGTATGCACGAGGAATAGCAGGAACCGTGATTGACTTGCAGTCATCTCGTATCTATAGTTAGAGAAGAAAACAATGCATTAACAAGGGCATGAAAAACGTAACTTGATAAAGGGAAATAAAGGAAAAGGCGAGGATTTTTATTCTAATAGTTTGGTATTTAATGTCTTTGTCAATCTATGTTTAAGTTATGCATGTTTATTTAACCACTTCTTAAAAATATTCAATATAAACGAGATGTGAGAGGAACTATCATACAGATTCAAATATAAATGAACAAAATACACTAGATCGCTGACAACGTCAGAAAGAGCCCCACATATGCCTGTCAAAGAGGGACGGAATAAGTCTCTTTATGTATATAACAAACAAGTAAAATAGAAGTTAAGGCAATGATCAGGAATCGACAAAATTAACCTACACCTCCCATAAGAGACCCTAAAGGGAAAGAAACACAAACATTAGAAAACAAGACCCTAATGGAAACATCAATAGTGGACAGAAAAAAAGGACCGTTACTGTCCTACAAAATGGCCAACTAGCTATCCAAAACAAAAACATATAAGCGAAACACACACTCAAAGGCAAATCATAAAAAATAAACCGCGACAGAAGGACCGCCTTGCAACATTCAGTAATGGTGCGTTATGCCAAGGCCCAAAGAGCTACGGTCGTCCCAGAAACCTTTTTTTCTATTTGTGTGTATTTAGTTTCATGATGCAATGTCATGAACTAATGAAGTAATGGCCAAGGTCAGGTTCGTGGTTAAGTTTTCGAAAACAAGTAAACTTTCAAAGGTCAAGATCACAGGTCAAATAGTTAGGTGTCACTGGAAAGGAATACGCATGTAAAATATGAAAACGCTGTCTCCCATGGTTATGAAATTACAGGAGATAAAAACATCTACATGTCCGTATACGTTTATTGGATGAATTTGTGTGCCCCGGCACCGGCACACAAATTCATGCAGTAAACATTTACGAAACTGTGATGAAACGTCGTGGAGGCCACGTCAACACACGAAACATGACGTGCCCGACAACAAATTTATCAAATTAATATGTGAGTCGAGGTACAGCATTTCCTACAATTTACATTTGCGCTCAGCGCAGACTCAGTTTAGCCTGCGCATCCGCGCAGTCTGATCGGAGTCTTCGTCGGGCACTCTAAGGATAGCTTAGGGCCTTATGCTCCTTCATGCAGCCAGAAAAGTCTCTGGTCAGACTATATGGATGCGCAGGCTGTTCTGATTCTTTGCTAGGCGCACATGTAAATTGTAGGATTTGTTTGATTTGAAGTGCAACGTCCCCGTCCACACTGTATAGGTCATTTTGGAGACATTGCTTCCAATTTTTTGGGACTTTTACCCGACACGTAGATGAAATGACTTAGTCCTGCCGCCCGATGAAACAGGGTTTATAAGCATGGACGGACCAACTCGCACCGCATTGGCTTGGCAGGCTTAGAACATATTTAACGTCACTACAGCTGGTGTCTGGGAATGTGTGGCGGCCGTAAAAAGTCTCCCTACCCTACATCATAGTGTAGTTTATATTTTCTTGTCCTTTGGGATCTTTGATTCCATTGTGAAATTTTGAAGATATCTTAGGGTCACTGATGAGGCCTAATTTGCCGAAACTAGCTTGTCTGGCCCAGAAAACATGTACACTCAATATTTTCCAGTTCTGTGGTGTATTCTTTGCTCCCAAAGTATAACCCTTTCTAGAACATATTTAGATCCTCAAAGCGGTTTAACAGTACTCGTGTGCGGATCGGTTTCAGCTCTGCGTGGAACCATCATGCAGCCCATTTATTTCTTCAAGCTCCAATAGGCGGGGGCTAGTAAATTGTAGGAAATGCTGTGCCCAGGCTCAATTATATGAAACTGTAAAGAAACAACTGCATTGAGTTTTTAAGGGGTCGAAACAATATGAAGGTCCATGTGGGCCCGCATCGCTCACCAGGATGAGTCTGATCGCGATAAGTTACACTGTGCCGCGGTGGCCAACATATTACCTTTCTTACATCGGGCTTCTAAGCATCTGGGCTTTGAGAAATAGATAGGGTGCATGGTGCTTCCGCGCAGAGCTGTAACAGACCACACATGAGTACTGTTAACCGCTTAGAGGGTCTAAGCCTGCTCAGGCAATGTGGTGTGAGTCGAAGCATCCATTCATATAAACCCTATTGGTTCCACTGAGCGGCTGGACTTGACATGACATTGCATCTCACTGTCGGTAAGAGTCATGCCATATTGGAAGCAACGTTTCCAAAATGATCTATAAAGTACTGAGGGCGATAAACTGCATATAAAAAACAAACCTTTAGCGAATCTGCACGTTACTTTGATACTTGTAATTAATTAATTTTCTAAACACCTCAGTCGAGGATTCCGAGTGGAGGGTGAAGATGTCTATTAAACAATTTTAAGATGGCCACTAATGCGGCCTTCTAAGATATAGAAAATCAACCATTTCAGTAATTTTGAATTTTCATGTAGCCTTAATTCCTCCAAGAAGGTTTCAGCTAAACCCGACTAGATGAGGCTAATGATTTTCAAAATTGCAAACATAGCAGCCATCTTGGATATGAGACCGAAACAATTTTAGTTTAAGAGTTTCCATGTAGCTCCGCTGGCTACCATCATTCAGCTCAATCATGCTTCATTTTCGGCAGCAGATGTGTTTTGAAGTAATTCATGATGGCCACAACGGTTTCCAGCTATGATATTGGAACTGAATGATTTTAACTATTCTAAATCTCCATGTCACGCCAATTCAAGATAGCCACCAAGGTTACCAGCTATGATATCGGAACTGAATGACTTACACTACTCTAAATCTCCATGTCGCGCCGACGCTTCCCTTGATATTTCAGTTTAATTGGACTTTCGTTTCGTCAGATGTCATTTAAGTATTCCAAGATTGCGACCATGAAAGCGATCTTAGAAATCGAAACAGAATAATTTTAGGAATTCTGAAACTCTGTGATGCCGCCATTCATTCCAAAATGTTTCAGCTCAGTCTCTCTTTCGGTTCGGGAGATTATCGATTGAAGCATTTAAAGATGGCCGTCGTGGTGGCCATCGTGAGTAATGGAAAAGAATGATTTTAACAAAATATGCTAAGGCCTTGAGGCTTCCAAAAAGTTAAGTCCGACTTTTGATCCGGGAAAATGATGTAAAGCTGGCCTCCAAGGCGGTCATCTTGGACATCGGAACGAACAGAGTTTAGCAACACTGAATATGTTTGCCGCCCCCAAACCTCATTAAAGTGTCAACTCTATCCGAATTTCGGTTCAGGTGAGATATTACTAAAAACGTCAAAATGGCCTGCATGAAGACCAGCTTGGATAATTAAGCAATTTTGAATCTCCACGCGCTCTGATGCACATCCCAATCCCCAACCCCGCTCCGCACTCAAATTGCAGCCAAATCCGACTTTAGGTTTAGGCGGGAATGTCACCAGAAGGATTTCAAGTTGGTTGATATCGAAACGAAACGTTTTTAGTATTTCAGAATCTCAATGTCGCCCCGAGGCTTCCCATAAAGCTTCAGCTTAATGCAAAGCCTAAAACAAAAAATAACAAAAAATAAAAATAAAAAAGGTTAAGGTTTAACGAGATAAAACACTTGTAACTACGAATAACGGGTGTACTGACTGGTCTCTTGTATCAGACAAACATTGTTTAAAGAACATTGAATCACCGTTACGTGAAACAACCATAAAAATTATGTTTCAACCGTGGGTCTATAGTAAGCGACTGCAGCGTTTAACTCATCTCATTAACAGGTCTAAGGAAGTTTTTTTTATTAAAAGACAGTCGATATATATATTTTATATAAAAAGTAGAAGTAAAACAAAGATCAGGAATCGATACAATTAACTTACTCCACCCATCAAAGATACCAAAGGGAAAGAAACACAAACATGAAGCGACCAGACCAAAATGGAAACCTAAACAAAAGACTGTCTGTAGATTCAAAGACTTTTTAGTCTGTAAATATAAATTAAAATCAAAAATGAGTTCCTTTAAGAGCAATGAAAACATTCATAAGAAAGAAGATGGGTCACACTACGTAGTTTCGGCTAATAAAGCCTCATCAGTGACCCTTTAATGATCCGGCTAAGAAAGCCAGAGAAAACATACTGCAAGTTTGCAAATTTCGAATAGGCAGTCGATACAAAGACTGATATAAATCAAATTGGGGTCCAAAAAATTAAAAACTTGTCTAGAATATGAGTCTAAACCAATAATTCATTTCTGATTTCTCAGAATATTCACGTTACTCTCAAAGGACCAAAAGTAAATATAAACTACACTATGGTTGATGTACGGGGAGACGTTTTACGGCCGCCACACGGCACAACACCAGCTGCAGTGAAGGCAAATTAAAATCAAAAATAAAGACTGAAACAAATAAAATCTTGAAAATGGTGTAAAACGGAAAAATCGCACTTTGCTATTTATAGTAATATGACCGTCATCTGTGGAATATTTTATTATGTGTAACTGCAAATTTATCTAATTAAATTCCTTCAACCATAATTGAAGTGTTCTCAGAAAAACAGAGTTGTTTTAAGATTCATGTGTAAAATAACGTAATGACACTGCCCCACTTCACCCAGGTGTAAATGGGTAGCAGTGGTGTAAAAGCCCCTGCCTCTCTCTCGCGCGCGCGTGAAAACACCCGGAATGAGTGTTCGAGAGCGATTCAATAAGCTTAAAGCTTTCATCGCAATCGAACTAAAATAAATTAGTATAAACTAAACTAAATAATCTAAGGAATGAATGTGAATGACGCTTTTATCATTTTGTCAATAGACCGACCACTCGCTTCGACATACAGTTTTTCTGACAACTAAAATTTATGAAAGTTTCAGACTGACTACAACAGTCAAATGTCCGAAAACGAAATGACGTCAGTGCAAAACTCATCTTATGTTCGACCTTTGATAGATATTGCACGACCCGCAGAAAAAGCAACCGACTGAAGTCGGTTGATTGCCGACTGAAGTCGTTTGATTTCTAAGAGTGCCCTAAAATCACCGTGTCATTCTGTCATTCGGTCATTCTGTCAGTCTGTCTGTCCGTCGTAACCCGTTTGTGAAAATTGGTGATAGTGACTTAACCGCTTGGAATATTTAAACAATTTTTGGCATACTGATAGATATCATTGAGACCTAACCAATGAACTTGCGAAATATTACATTCCATTTAGTATAGCCTCGCCGAGGCGAAAAATTTGAAAATTTTTGAACTGCTTCTCCTCGGAAACCGTTGGGCCGATTGAACTCAAATTTCATATGGAGCCTCTATGGCATAAGAAAACCAAAATTTGCTCATGGGGTCCAGGTCACATGACCAAAATGGCCACCAAGCCATATATGGTCTGTCTGTCTGTCCGTCCGTAACCCGTTTGTGAAAATTGGTGATAGTGACTTAACCGCTTGGAATATTTAAACAATTTTTGGTGTACTGATAGATATCAATGAGATCTAACCAATGAACCTTTCGAAATATAACATTCCATTTAGTATAGCCTCGCCGAGGCGAAAAAATGTGAAAATTTTCGAACTGCTTCTCCTCGGAAACCGTTGGGCCGATTGAAGTCAAATTTCATATGGAGCCTCTATGGCATAGGGAAACCAAAATTTGCTCATGGGGTCCAGGTCACATGACCAAAATGGCCGCCAAGCCATATATGGTAAAAACCCTTCAAAAATAGTCTTCTCCAGAACCACTGGGCAGATTTCCACGAAACTTGATGAATAGCATCTGGGACGTAGGTCCATCATAAATTCCTAAAATGGTGACCCTGGGTTGACCTTGACCTTCTTTGGGTCCGTCCTAACCCGTTTGTAAAACATTGGTGATAGTGACTTAACCACTTGGAATATTTAAACAATTTTTGACATACTGATAGATATCAATGAGATCTAACCAATGAACTTGCGAAAAGTTACATTCCATTTAGTATAGCCTCGCCGAGGCGAAAAATTTGAAAATTTTCGAACTGCTTCTCCTCGGAAACCGTTGGGCCGATTGAAATCAAATTTCATATGAAGCCTCTATGGGATGGGGGAAACCAAAATTTGCTCATGGGGTCCATGTCACATGACAAAAATGGCCACCAAGCCATATATGGTCTGTATGTCTGTCCGTCCGTAACCCGTTTGTGAAAATTGGTGATAGTGACTTAACCGCTTGGAATATTTAAACAATTTTTGGCATACTGATACATATCAATGAGATCTTACCAATGAACTTGCGAAATATTACATTCCATTTAGTATAGCCTCGCCGAGGCGAAAAATGTGAAAATTTTCGAACTGCTTCTCCTCGGAAACCGTTGGGCCGATTGAAGTCAAATTTCTTATGGAGCCTCTATGGCATAGGGAAACCAAAATTTGCTCATGGGGTCCAGGTCACATGACCAAAATGGCCGCCAAGCTATATATGGAAAAAAACCTTCAAAATAGTTTTCTCCAGAACCACTGGGCAGATTTCCACGAAACTTGATAAATAGCATCTGGGACGTAGGCCCATCATAAATTGCTTAAATGGTGACCCTGGGTTGACATTGACCTTCTTTGTGCCTAGGTCAATCTTTGACACATATGCTTTTGTATCGGAAAAGTGAGAGTGCATTTTATCCTGCAAACGATTCAGAATACAGTACTAAAGTATAAGATATATTTTTGCTCCTTACGATAAGGCGCATTTATTGGGGGAACCGTTTTAGGTCCAGGTCACATGACCAAAATGACCACCATATCCATATATGGTAACACTCATAGAGCTAAAAGCATCCGGCGGGTCGAGCACTTCAGCTGATTTCCTCCCTTTCTTCGGGGTTTCACGGCATTTGTGGTCTAAGAGAAGGAACGGTGTTAATTTATTTCTTAATTATTTCTATCATTAAAACGATATTTACAGACAATAAAATCCATGCAGTTAGGAGGCCTTCATGCGGACTGAACAAATTATTTGTCTAAATCGCGACGGAAGTAAGGGCGAGGATTGTGGCCACGTAAATTCGATTTAAGCCCCCCAGTGGAAATCTTCCACTGACCGTTCCAAGGCGGCTCTTCTGTGGCGATTTATTTATGTTGTTGTTTGTTACTTACTGTGTGTATCACTTGTGTCTTTTAATTTTGGATGGCCATATGGCCATTTTGTGGGAAAGTAACTGTCCATATGACCTTCCTTTGTTTAGGTTTCCATTATGGTCTGGTCGCTTAATGTTTGTATTTCTTTCCCTTTGGTGTCTTTTATGGATGGAGTAAGTTAATTGTATCAATTCCTGATCTTTGTTTTACTTCTACTTTATCAACGCACGTTTTTAATGAGATGAAGACTGAGGTTGTGTATGAGAATGCGATGTTTCGTGTTTCATTATTTTCACGACTTTTTTGTGTTAGTCTTTAAATCTACAGACAAAAATGTCTTTAAATGTACCGATAAAGACAGTCTTTAAAGAAAACAGCTTTCTTAGACCTAACTAAAGCGTCAGTGCAATACATTTTATTCTAAATTCCGTTTTTTATGGCAAGAAGTCAGGATGTAAGGGTATATATTATAATGTCTTAATTTTTATGCAAAACATAGACTTTAGGTGTTCGTTAGAACCGCATTAAGTACCGATTCTAACAAGCCCCCAACATTCAATACTTGCAGCAGTAAATTTAATCAGAAGCTATCAGTTTTGAACTATGAATACTGTACTATGGCATATTATATTGATTACCTTCACAAGAACTTTGCCCGTATGTTTTCCTGAGGCCATATATCTAAATGCCTTTTCAACGTCTGTTTTGTCAAAAACTGTTGCTGGTAGAGGTTTGACAAAGCCTGCCTTCAGTCCATCCTCTAGTATGCGGTAGATTCCTTTCATTTCTTCATTTCCAGGTTCAAACAGGGCATCCAAAAGTATTCCATGGAATGATATGTTCTTCAGGAAAATAGACATTCCTAAAAATAATGTTAGGTCATAAATTGCTTTGTGTTATCAAGTTCGTGTATTTAATATCCTTGTATATCTTTAATATCCCTGTAAACCCCATTTTGCAAGGAGCTTAACCGGGATAAAAATGTTTAAATACTTCCTAAAAATACATTGATTACGGTTACGCCATGGAACGCTCTAAATGGCGGTTCTAATGGGTACTATCACTCACTGTAACCTTAATAAGAAAAATATGTGTTATTTATAGCAGAAAAATCCAGATATTGGATTAAAAATATTCTTATATTTTATGTTAGGGTTAGATGTAGGCGTTTCCAAAACTAGGGATGCCAGGGGAACCGAAACTACTATCAGGAAAACACACCTATATAACTTTGACCCTCTTGAACCCCACTTTTATGTAGTAAAACTGGGATATACATGGGTAAACCTTATTTTTCTTATTTCTGCTCTAAAATATAGATTGTGGGTACTCGTTAGAACCGCCTCGCCGAGGCGGTTCTAACGAGTGCCCATAATCTATGTTTTGAGCAGAAATAAGCAAAATATCACAATTTTTTCCTCTTAACATTTTAGTTTTTTCGGAGGTAAAGTTTACAATGTGTTTGTATAGGCGTGTTTTCGTAATGGCCAAGGTTTCGATTGTTCCGGGCATCCCAAGGGTTATATACCGGAGTATCAGACATTGTACTTGCCGGAACAGGCAACAACTAAACAACGCATGAGTTCGTACGGGTAGGATTATCTTAAAGATGTTTCATCACGAAAACATGTATATATAATTTTGACCCCCTTGAACCCCACTTTTATATAGGAAAACTGGGGTATACAGGGGTAAACCTTATTTTTCTTATTTCTGCTCTAACATATAGGTTGTGGGTACTCGTAAGAACCGCCTCATCGAGGCTGATCTAACGACTACCCACATTCTATATTTTGAACAGAAATAAGAAAAATATCACAATTTTTCATCTTAACATTTTAGTTTTTTCGGCGGTAAAGTTTACAATGTGTTTGTATAGGCGTGTTTTCGTATTGGCAAAGGTTTCGATTGTTCCTGGCATCCCAAGAGTTATATACATTGTACTTGCCGGAACAGGCAACAACTAAACAACGCTTTAGTTCGTTTAGCTAGCAATGCATAATATTATGAACAACCGAACCCTTTATGCCAAATGTCTAAAGTGACTTGCAAAAACTATGATCATACTACGCGAACGAGCATACAGACCCGAGTCTTTGCTGATTACACATGTAAAATGAACCATTTTGTGTGCGAAGTCTCAAAAGACGTCTGGACAATACGGGTAGGATTATCTTAAAGATGTTTCATCACGAAAACATGTATATATAATTTTGACCCCCTTGAACCCCACTTTTATATAGGAAAACTGGGGTATATACAGGGGTAAACCTTATTTTTCTTATTTCTGCTCTAACATATAGGTTGTGGGTACTCGTTAGAACCGCCTCATCGAGGCGGATTTAACGACTACCCACATTCTATATTTTGAACAGATATAAGAAAAATATCACAATTTTTCATCTTCACATTTTAGTATTTTCGGCGGTAAAGTTTACAATGTATTTGTATAGGCGTGTTTTCGAAATGAATTTATGGCTGAAACAAATTGCATTATAATGCGTGCCATGAGACTCAAACAATTAGATCCGTATCCATTTTCATTCAGCTAATAAGAAATAAGCTCAAGGGAGTGCTTACTTACCGAGTGATGTGTTCTTAAACAGGTCAAATTTCCCTATTTCCAGGAATCGTCCATTCTTTGCTAAAACCCTCACACTTGACTGTAGTTTGTCGCCGGCCAAGCTGTTTAGAACAACATCAACGCCTTCCAAAAATAAATACATAATATTAGTACAGTCATTACAAATTCATGATCATTGAAATTTCAATGTTTCAAACACCGTCGGGTCATTCACCGTTACAATAACACGCCTGTGCGACATTGTGCATTTTTCTCATCTCCATAATGGCTATTTTTCTGTTGAAAATCCGTTATATTTTTCTTTTTTATACTGCAAACTTGATTTTGGGTGCACTTGATAACGGTTTTAACGAGTATACAGAACCTATGTTTTTGTGCAGAAATAAGAAATAAAATATATATATATATCATGGGGTTTTGTGGGTGTTCATTTCATGGTCTTGTTCAGTGACGCATGCCTAATTGCATCACGAAAACACGCCTACATAATTTTGACCCCCTTGAACCCCACTTTTATATAGTAAAACTGGGGTTTCCGGGGGTATACCTTATTTTGCGTATTTCTGCTCTAAAATATAGATTGTGGGTATTCGTTGGAACCGCCTCGAAAAATATCACAATCTTTCGTCTTAAAATTTTCATTTTTTCGGCGATAAAGGTGGCAATGTATTTGTATAGGCGTGTTTGCTTAATGGAAATCCTTATTATATCACTGGCGAATGCCCTCAGAGTTCAAGATAATAAATATTATCCGGTAATTTAGACCGATGTTTCTTTGTTTTATTGAATTCTCAATTTGAGATAACAGTATCATGAGATAGAAAACATTTATAATTTAAGCAGTTTATTTTGTAATAAACCAATATTGGCTCAAATTTATTTTTAATCAGCAGAACTTGTGGCAATGATAGCAAAATAGAAGTGCCGCAATGATTAGGAATCGATACAATACCTACAGCTCCCATCAGAGACACCAAAGGGAAGGAAACACAAAAATGAAACAACTAGACCCTAATGGAAACATCAATAGCGGAAAGCCAAAAGGACAGTTACTTTCCCACAAAATAACCAATTGTATATGGAAAAAAATACAAATGATACACACACTCAAAGACAAACCATAACATAAGTAAACCGCGACAGAAGAACCGCCTTGGAACGGCTCAGTTGGTAGAGTGTCCGCTCCAGGGAACGGGAGGTCTCGGGTTCGATCCCGGGCCGCGACATACCAAAGTCGTTAAAAATGGTACTAGCTGCTCCTCGCTTGGCACTCAGATTTACGGGGTAGAGCTAGGACTGGTCGATCCAGTGTCAGGATAATGTGACTGGGTGTGGTATCATGTAATGTGTCTGGGACATGATACTTCAGTGAGGCAGCACTATAAACGTGAGCATTGAGCTCCCTGTCGCAACCAGACACCGTCGTGATATGACTGAAAAATTGTTGAAAGCGACGTTAAACCCGAATTCACACACACACACACACACACCGCCTTGGAACGGTCAGTCAAACGAAATCCACTGGGGGCTTAAATCAATTTTTCGCGGCCACAACCCTCACCATTACTTCCGTCGCGATTTAGACAAATAATTTGTTCAGTCCGCATGAAAAGTAGAAGTAAAACAAAGATCAGGAATTGATACAATTAACTTACTCCACCCATAAAAGACACCAAAGGGAAAGAAATACAAACATTAAGCGACCAGACCATAATGGAAACCTAAACAAAGGAAGGCCATAAGGACAGTTACTTTCCCACAAAATGGCCATATGGCCATCCAAAACCAAAAGACACAAGTGATACACACAGTAAGTAACAAACAACAACATAAATAAATCGCCACAGAAGAGCCGCCTTGGAACGGTCAGTGGAAGATTTCCACTGGGGGGCTTAAATCGATTTTAAGTGGCCACAATCCTCGCCCTTACTTCCGTCGCGATTTAGACAAATAATTTGTTCAGTCCGCATGAAGGCCTCCTAACTCACCAGCGCAACATCCCCGTGAACACAAAAATCAAAGAACCACAGAGGTGAGACAACGGTGAGGACTCGACAGCAAGAAACCACTGAAATGCTGGAGCAAAAGAAAACCAACAGTTAGACTCCGATGAGCCCGACCAGAGACAGAGCATCAGGCACCAACCGACATTATCTCTCTAATTTTCAATAAGCCTTTACGTTGGAGCCGTCATAGAATCTGAGGCCTGACCCACCGGCGTGCAATTAAAGAGGGAAGCAAAGTTGCCAACCGTGATTGGGTTAACTACCATGCATGCAGTCTGTCGTATAATATCCATGTTGTACCCAATCTTTTTATATCGAAGAATGATTTTACGAAATTGGGTGCTGAAGTCATTGCGGTTATATATTTTTCTGAATTTATATGCCAAGTCACCATAAAATTCGGGTTCCGATAGACCTTGTTGCAGAAGAGATTTAAGTCCAATATTGAATTTTGAAATTAAATCAGAATGGCGTCTATAAAATTTTGAAAAGGCTTTGCGTAGTTTATGGTACCGATAACCCTGATTAAGGAGTTTAGCCGTTAATAATTTATTACGAGTGTTGAAGTCAGTTACATGACTACACACTCTAGCAAATCGAATTAATTGCGAAATATAAACGCCATAGGATGGCGCACGAGGAACATCACCATCCAAAAAAGGAGAATTTACAATCTCAAAATCAAAGTCATCGCGTTTATCATAAATTTTGCACGAAACAAATCCATCTACAATAGACAGATGTAAATCCAAAAACGGGGCCTCGGTATCAGAAGAATTTGCTTTATTTAACTGAAGTTCTAGGGGGTAAATTTGACTGATCAAACCATCAAAATAGGTATTATCAATATTTAATAAATCATCTAAATATCTAGAAGTAGAGCTAAAAGCTTCAATAATTTCAGATTGGTTATCAATGGAAAGCGACAAAATGAAGTCTCTTTCATAACAATACAAGAACAGATCAGCCACAAGAGGTGCGCAATTAGTACCCATCGGTATACCCACAATTTGTCTAAATAACTTAGTACCGAATCTAATATAAATATTGTCAAGTAGAAAGGTGAGGGCATCACACACTTTCTGACATGACCAAAGTGTATAATTCTTATGCTCTTTAGAAGTGAAAAATGCATTTCTGACATTACATGCAAGATAGAGAGAATCTTCTCTGTGAAAAGTCCATTCAATTAAATCATTAAGCTTTTCTTTTATAAGATTATGAGGAAGTGTAGTGTAAAGAGTGGAAAAATCGTAGGTAGACAGACTAGAAGCACGAAAATGTCTAGATTTCAATTTATTTAAAACCTCATTCGAATTTTTTAAAGACCAAAACAGGTTTCTTGCTGATCTTTCAAAGACTTTATCACAATATTTAATTACATGCGTTTTAATAGCAGTAAGACAGGAAGTTAATAATTTAGAAAGTTCAGTGGTAGTGCAAGAGCTAGAATTTGCAATAAACCGTGCTTTGTAAGGTTTTTTATGAAGTTTTGGTAACCAGTATAGCGTAGGAAGCTTGTCTTGGCCTTCGTTAACACACACAGCAAACTTGGTGGCTGAAAGACAAACATGTTTATCTACTATAGCTCTCTCTTCAGCTAAAGGCTGAAGTTCATAGGCCATAGTACCACCAAGCTCCTGCTTAAGCGTGTTAACATAGTGGAGCCGTCACACAACGACGACGTTGTTAGCGGCCTTGTCTGCAGGGGCCAAAACAAACTTCTTATGAAATTCTTGAATACCTAGTTTAAGATGACGTAAAGACGTCTTGGGCTTAGGAGGTAATAAGTTAGTATTTTGAGAATAGAAAGAAATGCGTTTATTTACTAGTTTTAAAATGCTAAGTTTCCAGTCCTTAAGGGCTTTATGCTCAACATACTCTCGCTTACACCATCGATTACCGAATTCATTCAAGGAAGCAGCGATTTCATCTCTACATTTACTGAAATCAATTTTAGAAGGAAACCGATATTTCGGTCCTTTAGAAATTATATTCCTTATCCCAGAATCAGGAATAATTTTCAAATTGCCAGTAATTACATGACCAGCAGCAGGATAGCAATACTTTGAGTTTTTACAATCACATGAATCAGGAGTATTAGTATCAATATCAAGATCTGAAACAAGTTTATTGAAATTAAAAATGATAGATCTAACAGGTTTGTTATATTTATAGCAAATTATAGGTGTTTCCGTATTTTGAAAATAAGCAGGAATGGAAGAAAGCATGAAAGCCTCCTAACTCATCATTGCAACCTATCCGATACCACAAAACTTAAACAATCACAGAGATGAAACTACGGTGAGGACTCGACAGCAAGAAACCACTGAAATGCTGGAGCAACAGAAAACCGATGGGCCAAACCAGAGACAGAGCATCAGGCTGCGGCACCAACCAAAATTACATAAAATTAAATTCTCTATAATTCTCTGTAAGCCTTTCACGCTTGAACTGTCATAGAACTTCGGGTCTGACCCACTGGCGTGCAATTAAAGAGGGAAGCAAAGCTGTCAACCTTGATTGATTGGTTTAAATACCATGCATGCAGTCTGTCGTATAACTTGTATGTTTTACCCAATCTTTTTATATCAAAGAATGATTTTACGAAATTGGGAGCTGCAATCATTGCAAGTATATATTTTTCTAAATTTATATACTAAACTCTGGTTCCGATAGACCTTGTTGCAGAAGAGATTCAAGTCCAACATTAATTTTTGAAATTAAATCGGAATGACGTCTATGAAATTTTGAAAAGTATAATTTTGCATAGTTTATGATTTATCACGAGTGTTGAAGTCAGTTACATGACTAGACACTGTAACAAATCGAATTAATTGCGAAATACAAGCCGATTAGACATTGTTGCAGAAGAGATGTAAGTTCAACTTGGAACTTGAAATTAAATCGGAATGGCGTCTGTAAATTTTTGAAAATGGCTTTGCGTAGTTTATAATACCCTTAACCCTGATTAACAAGTTTAGCAGTTAACAATTTATTACGAGTATGGAAATCATTTACATGACTAGACACTCTGGCTATTCGAATTACACCAAAGGGAAAGCAACACAAACATGAAATAACTAGACCCTAATGGAAACATACAAAATATCAGCAATACACACTCAAAGACAAACCATAACAAAATAAACCGCTGCAGAAACTGAAACAGTCAATGAATGAAACGAATTTCACTGAGGGGGGAGGTGGCTTTAATCGATTTTATGTGGCCGCAATCCTCGCCGATTAAGACTAATGATTTTCCGCATGAAGGCGTCCGAACTCATCAGCGCAACATCTCCGAGAACACAAAAATCAAACAACCACAGAAGTGAAGCAACGGTGAGGACCCGGTAAAACCTGAAAACTGTCCGAGTATACAAGTTTTCAGGGCCAGAGTAGCTAATTTCAGTCAATACCTCATCAGTGACCCTCATATATTGTCAAAATACCATGTTGGAATCCCGATTCCAAAGGACCAGAAAATATAAACTTCACTATGATGAAAGTATTTATGAAAAGACAAAAATTTGTTTGAAAATGTGCATCACGAAAGGTTTGTCCATTCCACTTACCATTATTATATGCATTACTATAACAAATCCATGTGACAAAGAGCACACTTTCATTCCGCCAAAACACAAAACACTAATAGTTTTGATGAAATTTGTGTTTTTTTTTTTGGTGTTACTCCAAAAATAGGTCGCGGATGCCCGTTCGAACCGCCTTAATGAGGCGGTAACAAGTACCGACAACCTATGTCTGGGAGTAGAAATAAGAAAAATAATGTATATACCTGAAACCCTAAGTTATCTCTATATAAAGTGTGATTTAGAGGGATGTTCATTAAATGTACTTGTTTACATGATGTTTGTTTTTGTCAAACATACATACCTTTACCACCAGTTGCTCTCAGTAATTCATGTTCAAACGTCGTGTCTCTTGAGTTGAAGATGTCACCGTCTGTCAGTTGGGGGAACCGTACTTTGAGATATTCCCTTTTTTCGTTGCTGCCGACTGTCGTATATACTCTACAACCATAATACAATGCAATGCTAATTGCCGCCTGGCCAACCCCGCCAGATCCTGAATGAATCAGAATTGAATCTCCACGGCGAATGTTGCCCCTGACAATCAGGGCATATATAGCTGTACAATACACAACAGGAACCGTGGCAGCTTCCTCTAGGGACCAGGCATCTGGGACGGGTAAAAGGGTGTCGTTTGTGGCATCCACTACTGTTGCAAGGCCCTTAAAAAGAAAACAGTCATTTAAAAGACTCGCACCATTTAAACAACGTTAACGTTACCTTAATTTGGTAATTGTTTAAGTCGATGTTTTTGTATATTGCGTGACCTATATTTTTTATCAAGTTTCCTGTTAAAGCAGGATAAAGAAAATATAGAAACAGATAAGGTGGGTGTATGTGTTTTGAAGAATTGAAGGATAATTTTTGTCAATTCTCATGAAATATTTTTTCATCAGAAAAATATCATTATTTAACCCTCTAATGCCCGGTGTATCATATATGATACATGTTTTTTCAAAAGCTATTACTTGACATTATGTATGCATTTTGACTTACTTGTCTTTGTTTTTGTTCATTTAGTTTGGAAATATTAATAAAAGGTTCATATTCTTAGCCTAGCTTTACGTTATGTGACATTAATTTTCTTTCCAATATGGCGGCTCCCATGTGTCACTGGGTTCCTGTTATAGAGGTCATAACATCCGGGTGGAATCTGCATGAACTTGTGTGTATAATATGCAAATTACATCTGGTAATAAGAATTAAAGCTTGAAAAATATAAATAGATGACTTTAGACTCTGCAAATATCTTGGCTAGTGTACTCTGTGCTTGTAAGTTTCCATGTATCATATATGATACAACGGGCATTAAATCTACTGTATCATATATGTATCATATATGATACATGAGATTTAAAAAGTAACTGTGTCTTGTTTATACTACATCTATCAACATCTTTTCTTTTATCTAATATTATTGATATGAAATTATGACATCTCATACATTATAGTTCGATACTTGCAGTTAAACATGCACATGCTGCCGTTTGTTTTGTGTATCATATGTGATACATTGGCCATTCATCATGAAAACACACCTAAATAATCTTTACCCCATTAAACCCCACTTTCATGTTGTAAAACTGGGTTTTACCGGCGTATACATCATTTTTATCCCCCAACCAATTAGGTTCGGGGGATATAGCAATCACTCTGGCACCCATCCGTCCGTACGTCCGTCTGTATGTCCGTCCGTCCATAGACAAAACCTTGTGGTGGCCTTTACTCCAGTACCCTTTGAGATATGATGGTACTTGGCACAATTGTGCACAAGTTTGAGAAGGTGTGTGGTGCACAAGAACCACAACTCTGGGTGCCATGGTATTCGAGTTATATCCCTTCCATTATCATAGTATGACAACATTGTGATTGCCATATCTCCAATATTTATTGTACACAAGGTTGAGAAGGTGTGTCATGCGCAAGAACCAGAACTCTCGATGCCATGGTATTTGAGTTATCTCCCCATACAATATTATAGTATGACTACCTTGTGATCACCATATCACCAAAAACCCATTGAGGCATATTGATGGTATTCAGTACAAGTGTACACATGAAGTTAAGCAGGCGCAACATACACAAGTACCACAACTCTTGTTGCCCTAGTCTTTGAGCTATCTCCCCTGACAATATAATCTTGTAATGGCCATAACTCAAATGCCCTTTGAGATATATTGATGGGACTTGGTACAATTCTGCACAAGGTTTAGAAGGCTTGGCTGATTTGAGTCTCTGTTGGATGCCTATGGACTTTCATAGGAATTAATTTGCACCGGCGCAATTTATGAAACTCCATGCTCAGTTTTCAGCATTTTAATATTTTCATTGTTCCCCTGTTACATAGTAATGTGTTAAAATTGTTTAAATTAATGTTTGAATTAAATTGTACCAATTGTATTTATCCTATACCTTAATTTAGTTCAGGAAAACAGCATACAGTAAATGTATCATATATGATAGTGGTTGGCGCATGCGCGAAATATAATGGACGTGCTTTTTTGAAACTCGAAGCAAAAGAACTGTTTATTATTAATATTTGATGTTAAAATGGGATAAATAAGTGTGTGGACATTAGAAGACAAACTGTAAGTGACTAATATTTCGTTTCCTGATGTTAATATGAGCAGTACACCAACAGCAAGGGAGAAAAGAGAGCGAGAGTCTCCCGGTATTACAAGTCCATTGTGTAAACAAACAAAAATGGCTAGTGGTGAGGTTGAGATGGACTCATCTGGTAAATCGGTGGATAACGAAAGATTTGATAAAATGATGGAACTGTTGATGTCATTGAAAAAGGGTCAAGAAAGCCTTCAGAAAGTTTTTGACAGTAAAATAGAAAGACTCAGAAAGGATGTCTTAGCAACAATAGATGACAAGATAAAATCGGTCAAGGTCGATATAGAGCTTCAGTTTGCTGCCCTGGAGAAACGCATGGATGAGTTTGAGGGTGAACTGAATTCGCTTAGAAGTGAGCGTGCGGTAGGCCCGATTGTAGACAGCACCGTTAACAATTGTGAAGTAACGGTCATTGCTACTAATGTACCTGTAAGTCATGACCGCCCATTGTTGGAAACAGCAAAGGATTTGATCTCTGCTCTGGGCGACGATGTTTCCCGTCGTTCACATATTACGGATGTTAAAAGATGCAATGACCGGCACACAGGAAAACCACCCTTATTAAAAATTGCCTTCGAAACTGTTGAACAGAAGGTGGAGGTCCTTCGAGCGAAAACAAATCTTAAAAGGTCTAGAAATTTCAAAAATGTGTACCTACGGAGCAGTAAAAGTCATACTGAGCGCATACTTGAACTGAATGCGAAAACTATGATATCAGAATTGCCTAACGGTAACTTGTTCCGTGTAACAGCAAATGGTCGCATTGTGAAGAAAGACACCTCGAACACAAACGTTAATTCCCAGTCTCCCAATCGAACTGACAATACCTAGTGCAACTCCCGGTTAAACGAACATTCCATATCAATTTCACACATAAATGTTTCCGGATGGACAGAATCTAATAACCAGTTACGCTCAAAACTTATTGCAAGTATCAATTCAGAAATTATATGCATAAATGAGACCCATTTGAAAAATGCACAGACAATTACCATAGAAGGATATCGTTTTTACGGACACAATCGCCAACATACCCATATTAATGCACCTAAGGGCTCTGGCGGTGTTGGAATTTTCGTACGCAACAGCCTTTTCGATCATTTTGAAATACGTATTGTAGACAAATCATACGACGGCATCTTAGGTATACTCCTAAAATCCAAGTTTACCGACCATGAAATTGTGATTTACGCGGTCTATTTGCCCCCTGAAAATTCTCCTTGGGGGCGTAATGCAACAGACTTTTACTCACACTTACTAGGACAAATATATCTATCGTCTGACAAAGATGCAGTTTTTGTATGCGGCGACCTTAACTCACGAATTGGGGAACTGTCGGATATTATTTCAGATATTGACGGAATTCCGAACAGAACAGTCATAGATAGGAACATTAACCAGCACGGTCATGCGTTCGTTGATTTCCTTATTGACTCAAAAATGTGTGTATTAAACGGACGGTTCGCTGGAGAAAGTGACAACTTTACATCAGTTTCAACAAGAGGTCGATCCGTCGTTGATTACATTACTGTTCCTCATGACTGCTTTACTTCTTGTGAAAATTTCGAGGTTATCTCCCCTACATCAATAATAAATGAACATAAGCTGCAGCCCTTACTGGGAGATAGAAGTAAAATTCCGGATCATAACTTTTTACGCTTTACTTATAAATACACGACGTCTTTTGTTGAAAACCAGCATGGTACAGAGAAAAAAGCGCCACGAACCCCATTTAACACAAAAGTATTTAAACTGAAAAGAATACCGGAAAACTTTTTGAACTCGGAACTGACTCGAAATGCATTTTTAGATATAATCAGAAGCATTGAACTTTCTAGGGAATCCCAGAATAATATTGATCAATTGTATGAAAATTTTTGCAAAACATTAATTAAAGAGATGAATGATAACATACCGTGTTTCGATTGTTCCAGAAAAACACGCAGGAGATATAAAAATTTTAAACCGTATTGGGATGAAAATTTAGAGGCACTATGGCAGGATGTGCGAATAAAAGAACGTGATTTTTTATCGTTCCATGGCGATCGGTACATGAAAAATCGTTTACGGGAAGCTTTCAAAAATGTTAGAAATCAGTTTGACAAAAGATTAAGATCGGCAGAAAGGAATTATAAACGTTCTTTAGCCGTAGATGTTGAGTCAGTATGTACTGAAAATCCGAAGGCATTTTGGGAGCATATAAAAAATTTAGGGCCAAAACGAAACGGAGACGTGCCTCTCGAAGTGTATGGCGCTGATGATAATATAATCTCAGACGAAAATTTTGTTTTTCAAAAATGGTCAGAAGAATTTAAAGGATTGTACAATCCAACAGAAAATAGTGAAACCTTTGACAACCAATTTTATGAAAGTATTTTGAATGAAAAGGCGTTTTTGGAAGATCGAATGCTTGATCCGTTATTCGAGGAGAACCCAGTTCTTAATACGCCAATAAGTCGTTCTGAGATCGAAAAGGTGGTGTATTGCAGCAAAAATGGCAAAAGTACCGGATATGATAAAATTCCCTGTGAGGTTTTGAAGTTCCCCATTATAATTGATGTACTGCATGCAATGTTTAACTTGTGCTTTGACACTGGTCTCTTACCAAGTATATGGCGCAAAGCTATGATTACTCCAATACCGAAAGACGCTACTAAAGATAAACGCATACCACTTAATTATCGCGGTATAAGCCTTCTGTCAGTTGTAAGCAAACTATATTCTGCAGTGTTAAACAATAGATTGTTAAATTATTTAGAAGATGAAAACATATTAGCAGACGAACAAAATGGTTTTCGCCGTAAACGATCATGTGAAGATCATGTTTACTCCGCATGTACACTCATACGAAATAGATTACTGGACAAAAAAGACACTTTCGGAGTTTTCATTGACTTCCAAAAAGCATTTGACTGTGTGGATAGGGACATTTTACTATATAAACTTTTGTCAGCTAGATTTGACGGTAAAATGTATAATTCTATTAAAGCGCTATTAACTGATACATCATCCTGTGTTAAGCTGAATGGTATGCTAACAGACTGGTTCCCTGTACTGTCAGGTGTGCGACAGGGCGACAGTAGTTCACCTACAATATTTGCCTTCTTTATAAATGACTTAATCGAAGGCTTAAAGGCGTTAAATATTGGTATTCGATTTAATGAAAATATTCTTTGTTGTTTAACGTATGCTGACGACGTTTTGATTTTAGCTGAAAATGAGAAAGACATGCAAGATTTGCTTAATTTTTTGAATGACTGGTGTAGAAAATGGCGTTTAAAAATTAATTTTTCTAAAACTAATGCGATACATTTCAGAAATAAAGGCAAAATCCAAAGTAATTCCGAATTCAAAGTTGGAAATCAAAACGTCCCGTATACGTCTGTATATAGATATTTAGGAGTTCATATGAATGAACATCTAGACTTTAATTTCACTGCAGAAACATTATCAAAAGCAGGTGGGAGAGCTCTTGGTTCAGTTATTTCCAAAATTCAAAATTATAAGGATGTTGGCTTCAAAACTTACAGCAAATTATATTACTCGTGTGTTGTACCGGTGATAGATTACTGTTCTGGGATATGGGGTTTCAAACAATTTGATAAAGTCGATATGATACAAAATAGAGCGATTAGATATTTTATGGGAGTACACAGATTCACTCCAATTTTAGCATTAACTGGCGATATGGGTTGGATAACTTCTACATACAGGCGTTGGGTAAATATGTTAAGGTTGTGGAATCGAATTGTTTGCATGAACACTTTAAGACTTACAAGATTGGTCTTTGACTATGATCACAGTTTTACTGGCAGAAACTGGTGTTCGGACATTAAGAAAATACTAGATCAAGTTGATCTTATAACCAGTTTCCATAATAAATCACCTGTGAATCTGAAAGATATTGAGGACAGACTCCTTTGTAAATACAGAGTTGAGTGGGCAAATAAAATTCAATCTGTTTCAAAGCTAAGAACTTACAGACAGTTTAAAACTGCTTTTGGTACAGAAAACTATTTACTGTCCAGTTTATCAAAAGCTGAAAAATCTTATTTCGCCCAGTTTAGATGTGGAATTTTACCGTTACGGGTGGAAACTGGCAGATACATAGGGCTAAATGCAAATGAAAGAGTCTGCACTCTCTGTCTTTCTGGTGAAATTGAGGATGAGCTGCATCTTTTACTTAAATGCCCGTTATATGACGACTTGAGACAAATACTTGTAGCCAAAGCTGTTGAACAAAATGACAATTTTCATTCTTTGAGCGATACACGGAAGTTTACCTATATCGTAGAAAAATACTATATTCATGCTGCCAAATTCATTGTTAACGCAATGAACAGACGGAAATCATATCTTTATAACTAATTTTATCTGTTACGGCTTTACAAAATAATATACAAGCTATGTTTGAATTGATTACCCCTTCTCCTGCTGTTCATGACAAGCCCTATCTTTTCAAAGAGTGTGAATCCGGATCGGGTGTATCCGATCAGGATCTACACTGTTTGACACAGCACTTCTTGACGTAAATTAAATCAAGTAGTCTGGTTGGTTCGGGCTCAGAAATGGGCGTGGCTAAATTTAATATTCAGCAGGATATGGGTTAAAGAAAGATTTGCTATGAGAAAATTAACATTATTTGATCGCGCATGATAATATACTTCTGAGAAGTACGCCGAATTTACGTAATTGTGTTAAGCAACCAATAGTAGTGACTTATAGGCCCAACGTGGCCGGGTGTTGTTACATATGTTTTGTATATGCGTTTAAGATGTACATAACACAATGTCACTATAATAAAATTTACTTACTTACTTACTTACTTACTTATATGATACATGAAAACCCAATGCCCGATGTATCATATATGATACATGTCATAAAATCACATCGGGGACATAAGTACCCGAAACGTCTTTGATTTTGTGACTAACTTCTTGACAGGAATCACATATTTCAGTTTGAGAATTTTTTCCACACTAGAAAGGGGTTTGGGCACTAGAGGGTTAATACACAACTATGAAAGATAGCATTTTCCCGATTGGAAGCGTTCTTTATATGCTCAGTACCAAAAAGACATATTGTTAAGTTTACCGCAGAAAAAATAACGAACATTTTAAGATGAAAAATTGTGATAATGTTCTTATTTCTGCTCAGAATATAGGTTGTGAGTAAACATGAGAACCGCCTAATCGAGGCGGTTCTAACTAATACACACAATCATTATTTCAGAGCAGAAATAAGAAAAATATGATTTAATAACATGGGGTTCAAAAGGTCAAAACTGTATAAGTGTGTTTCCGTGACGGAATTAGCAGCGACAAGCAAACGGGTTTGCGTGCCAATACGAGTCAATGCCCTTCATCAAAGTATGGTTATATTTTCTAGTCCTTTGGAATCATTAATTCCAAGGGTCACTGATGAGGTCTAATTCGATGAAACTATCCTGATCTTTGTTTTACTTCTACTTTGTACACTGTACAGGTTTCAGATCTATTCTTTAGTCCTTGCGCCCAAAGGGTTACCCTTTTTAGAAAATGTTGGCGTCCAAGTGGCCAATATATACTTAATACTTTATCTGTCTAGGCTCATATACATGTGCAAGGAAAGTATTAAAAGAAAATTTCTTTAAATCTAGTTGTTGACCTTTTGAGCCAATATTATTCTTGTTTAAACCTAAAAGAGATATCAAACATGACGAACATACTTAGGAAATTAAATGAAGTGGCCGCTACCGTGCGCACATGTTAACAACGAAATTTGACCAAATGACATAGTTTTTGACCTCAAATGAGCCTTATATGAAACTGAAGTCAAATATTCAGAGTGCCAAACAGTGTCGTCTGGGTTACACACAAGGATGAGATTTGACCTGAATACCTGATTAAGTTATAATCAAGTAAAACAGTCTTGTAAAGTAGAAGTAAAACAAAGATCAGGAATTGATACAATTAACTTACTCCATCCATAAAAGACACCAAAGGGAAAGAAATACAAACATTAAGCGACCAGACCATAATGGAAACCTAAACAAAGGAAGGCCATATGGACAGTTACTTTCCCACAAAATGACCATATGGCCATCCAAAATTGAAAGACACAAGTGATACACACAGTAAGTAACAAACAACAACATAAATAAATCGCCACACAAGAGTCGCCTTGGAACGGTTTCATAAAGACTGAACTAAAATGTTGGCTCGAAAAATTGCAAGAGGTAAACACTGAAAAATGTAAGTGGGGGCAATGATCCGGAATCGATACAATTAACCCAAAGCTCCCACCAGAGACACCAAATGGAAAGAAACACAAACATGAAACAACAAACCCTAATGGAAACATCAATACCGGAAAGCCAAAAGGGCAGTTACTTTCCCACAAAATTGCCAATAGGCTTTCCAAAATAAATAATATAAGCGACACAAACACCCAAAGACAAACCAAAACAAAAACAAACAGCAGCAGAAGAACTGCCTTGAAACGGTCAGCGGAAACGACGTACAATGGACATTATCTAGGTGCAATGACACCGTTTCAAAATATTTCCGCTAAATAGTTACCTTATCCCATTAGTAACAGAACTTTTTCAGGACACTCGTAGAATTGTGCATGTGACTTTGTCTTTTAGTATCGTTTCTGTGGCTGGGTACATTTCAGACGAAACAGCAACCTTAATTTGACTTTATAACGTCACCGAATAATGCGTTAAAAGCACTGACGTATTTTGCATTCATTTAAAGCATAAGGCACTAAAAACTTTGTTTGTAAACACTATGCCCCCAACTTTATGTTTTCCCTTTACCATGCATTCACCGTAATACTTCGGCACGAAAAAGGGGCCGAGTTCAAAAGTAGAAAAAGTGACAAATCAAATAGTATATTGATAGTAATGCAAAAATCACATGTACATCTACAAACCATGATCGAGTAGCCTGCAAAGTTTCAAACTGATCAGTATTGGAAAATATTCTGTCGTCAAATACCTGTGTCGAAAAAGGGGTAATAGGGGAATAACCCCGTAAGGATACACACACACACACACACACACACACACACACACACACACACACACACACAAATATATATGGGTCCGCTTATTTTAAATACATAAAATTTCAGGATTCTAGCTCTTTACATTGGGCACCCACTGAAAGTCAAATGATCTAATAAAATGATGATAATGCAAAAATAACATACAAATTTACCGACAATGGTAAAAGAGCCGGCTAAGCTTTAAATTGATCGATATTTAATTATATGCGGAGCTATGCGAAGTCGTCAAATGCAAGTGTTAAATAGGGGAAATGGGGAATACCTCGGCTAGGAGAACCCAAACAGAAAAATGAAAAAAATACGGGTCTGCATATTTTATGCTGATGCTATATATAAATTCCAGGATTCTAGCTCTAACCGCTTGGTACCCACTGCTATGCACTTTAACAGTGTTTAAACCGCAAAAATGGCTAAGTTCAAAATTTGAATTAAGTGACCAAATTATACTGGCGATAATGCCAAAATCACAAGCACATCTCCAGACAATGACCAAAAAGCCTGCAAAGTTTCAAACCGATAGGTATAAAACTGTGAAGAGTTGCATACAAAAAGTATCCACCGTCTGTCTTCAAATGCCCACGTAGAAAAGAGGTAATAATTCTGCAAGGAGAACACAACAGAAAAAAATAAGAAAAAAATATGGGTCACCTAATTCACATGCCGATGATACATATACAATTTTTTCAGGATTCTAGCTCTAACCATTCTTGACCGTATGCAAGTGTAAAGGACGGACAGATGGAGAGTCAGGCCCAAATCAGTAAGCCCCCTCAACTTCTTCAAAGTTGGTGTCAAAATAACAAACAAAAAATAGATAGAGCAATAAGAAGAAACATTACAAAAACACGCCTAAACAAATACATTGTAAACTTAACCACGGAAAAAAAATGCAAATTTTAAGACGAAAAGGTGTAATATTTTTCTCATTTCCGTTCAAAATATAGATTGTGGGAACTCGTTTGAAGTGCCTCATCGAGTTGATTCTAACGAGTACCCACAATCTTTTTTATAGAGGAGAAATAAGAAAAATAAGGTTTACCCCTGTAAACCCCAGTTTCACTATATAAAAGTGGGGTTCAAGGGGGCCATAATTATATAGGTGTATTTTCGTGATGGCCACGTTAGTAACTTTTTACCCTCAAGATGTCAAGGAAAAAAACAATTGAAAGTGCAGTCCATTTAGTTTACTAATTTATTTTTAATTTATTTTAGTTCGATTGCGATGAAAGCTCCAAACTTATTGAATCACTCTCGAACATTCATTCCGGATGTTATCACGCGCGCGCGCGAGAGAGAGAGGCAGTGGCTTTTACACAACTGCTACCCAGTTACAACAGGGTCGAGTGGGGCATTGTCATGACGGGTCTTGCCCAAGGACACGCCTCGCCTCCGGTGGCCGGTTCGAACCAACAACATTTCGATCATAAGTCGAACGCGCTAACCACTGAGCTATCGAGGCTGACCATTTATGTCGTCTGGTTCATCTTCTGACAAATTTTTCAAACATACTTTTGATTCAGACGAACAACGTGGGTCCTGGTATGCAACCACACTGTTTGCAACAATGACTGTAAAGGTAACTTTCAGACAACACAGCAACGATAATTGTTGTGATTGCGTCTCGAGGGTTAATATCGTATTTATCAAGCAAGCAACAGCAAAACGAGGACAACTCGGTCTCTGATATCAAAAGATGATAATATATATTTTCTATTTGTGGTCACTATAGTCGCGCAGTCTGATCAGAGTCTTTGCTGATCGCATGAACCTACTATAGGCTAATATCTATGCAAAATGACATAGGCAAAAGGTCCTGTCATATTGGGTGGGTGCGAAGGTTGATTTGCGTCTCTGCTGGTCGCACCTGTCTTACTATCGGTTTTGTCATGCGCCGGCTCATTTTATATCGGATATACCAATGGTTCGTATTTTAGTATTTCGAAATATCTAGCCTCATATACATTGGTACATATATGCAGTTCAGTTCCAATACATTAGTTGTTCTCCTTGCAACCGCCTCGCTGGGTACTAAGAGTCCACAACCTTACATGGAATGGTATACAGTTTGAATTGAGACCCGCCTAGTGCATACCGCATTTTCAGCAACTGCAATTCGTGGGATAGTTGAGAGGCAAGAGCCACTGCTCTTGCCTCTGATGCTAGAAATTCCGGATTCGATCTCCGGCAGCTGGGATTAAATTATAGTGCCCCACCATGCTTAAATGACATCATTTGCATGGATAAACGCACGTTTACTAGAGCACCCACACGCCCTCCCCCTATGCACAGAGATTCGCCCCATGTGCATTTTTTAAGATCCCTGCCGTAATGAAATATTCTTTGTTTCCAAAGGTAACTTTTAGGTTTTTGTTTTACTGCATAGTCTTTCATCCTGCTAATTGTGAGTGCCTGTAATGTACACCTTCGTTTGGTAAATATGACAAAGCGCTTGATAGATAGACAGATACCGAGTTCCTGCTTAAACTGCAAGATGCATTTTCTATTGTCGCGGTTCATGTATTCCACTTGATGAGACCCGCAGCTTTTGCCATTTCCAAACAAAAATGGTGAAGATCTGCCTGTGCAAACGCCGTGGTTATTTAGATCTGGCCAATGGTGTCGACCAGCAGATATCGTCTTTGCCTCATACCGTTGATATTGATTGCATTTCATTTTTCGTTTGCCTCTGATGATACATAGATTAAGTCAGTAATCCATTATGCGGATTTTATATTTGTATCTACTGAGAGTCACATCTGAGCACAGGGAGATGATTTGCCGGCAGTACCTACTGTTTAACCCCCCACCCCCTCGTTCTAGGCGGTGCTTTTGTCGAAGTTCTTTAATTGTTGCTTTCTTGTATGTCAACAAAGAAGTTTCACACTGGATTGTGCATTGCCGTTAAGTGCTTTCTAGCATCATTAGCACAACGTTAAAGGAATAGAGGACTTAATTGTCTGCTGGTTAAGCGCATGTTATGTCCTCGTTCCCTGTGAGTCTTCTCTTCCTCTTCGTGCGAAAGGGTAGACTGTGTTTTATGATTGTGACTCTAAATGCATTGTATACTAGTTGACTCTTCCATTGCTATATTACAATAATACTTTTACAGCAATAAACATTACAAAATGTTTTAGCCTACATATATGTTGGGCAAATCAATTTGTCATATAAGGGGTCTCTGGCCTATTTTTTTCGATTTTATTCTATTTTTGGCGGATGATTGTGTTAGCAAATAATGCGGGCCGTCTGCTCATGTATTACTGAATTTATTAAACAAGTAAAGGAAAAGCGATAAAATGCGAGGCTTTGTCGAGAATTTTATCCCTTTTACTCAAAGAGTTTAATAAATTCAGTATGATATGAGCACAAATTCAATGTCATATGACATGTAAAGTAGAAGTAAAACAAAGATCAGGAATCGATACAATTAACTTACTCCATCCATCAAAGACACCAAAGGGAAAGAAACACAAACATTAAGCGACCAGACCATAATGGAAACCTAAACAAAGGAAGGCCATAAGGACAGTTACTTTCCCACAAAATGGCCATATGGCCATCCAAAATAAAAAGATACAAGTGATACTCACAGTAAGTAACAAACAACACCATAAATAAACCGCCACAGAAGAACCGCCTTGGAACGGCCAGTGGAATGATTTCCACTGGGGGGCTTAAATCGATTTTACGTGGCCACAATCCTCGCCCTTACTTCCGTCGCGATTTAGACAAATAATTTGTTCAGACCGCATGAAGGCCTCCTAACTAATCAGTGCAACATCTCCGTGAACACAAAAAATAAAAAAAACACAGAGGTGAGACAACGGTGAGGACTCGACAGCAAGAAACCACTGAAATGCTGGAGCAAAAGAAAACCAGCAGTTAGACTCCGATGGGCCCGACCAGAGACAGAGCATCAGGCACCAACCAACATTACCTTAAATTAGATCTCTCTAATTCTCAATACGCCTTTACATTGGAGCCGTCATAGAATCTGAGGCCTGACCCACCGGCGTGCAATTAAAGAGGGAAGCAAAGTTGCCAACCGTGATTGGATTAACTACCATGCATGCAGTCTGTCGTATAACATCCATGTTGTACCCAATCTTTTTATATCGAAGAATGACTTTACGAAATTGGATGCTGAAGTCATTGCGGTTATATATTTTTCTGAATTTATATACTAAGTCACCATAAAATTCAGGTTCCGATAGACCTTGTTGCAGAAGAGATTTAAGTCTAATATTGAATTTTGAAATTAAATCAGAATGGCGTCTATTAAATTTTGAAAAGGCTTTGCGTAGTTTATGGTACCGATAACCCTGATTAAGGAGTGTAGCCGTTAATAATTTATTACGAGTGTTGAAGTCAGTTACATGACTGCACACTCTAGCAAATCGAATTAATTGCGAAATATAAACGCCATAGGATGGCTTACGAGGAACATCACCATCCAAAAAAGGAAAATTTACAATCTCAAAATCAAAGTCATCGCGTTTATCATAAATTGTGCACGAAACAAACCCATCTACAATAGATAGATGTAAATCCAAAAACGGGGCCTCGGTATCAGAAGAATTTGCTTTATTTAACTGAAGTTCTGGGGGGGGGGTAAATCTGACTGATCAAACCATCGAAATAGGTATTATCAATATTTAATAAATCATCTAAATACCTAGAAGTGGAGCTAAAAGCTTCAATAATTTCAGATTGGTTATCAATGGAAAGCGACAACATGAAGTCTCTTTCATAACAATACAAGAACAGATCAGCCACAAGAGGTGCGCAATTCGTACCCATCGGAATAACCACAATTTGTCTAAATAACTTAGTACCGAATCTAATATAAATATTGTCAAGTAGAAAGGTGAGGGCATCACACACTTTCTGACATGACCAAAGTGTATAATTCTTATGCTCTTTAGAAGTGAAAAATGCATATCTGACATTACATGCAAGATAGAGAGAATCTTCTCTGTGAAAAGCCCATTCAATTAAATCATTAAGCTTTTCTTTTATAAGATTATGAGGAAGTGTAGAGTAAAGAGTTGAAAAATCGTAAGTAGACAGACTTGAAGCACGAAAATGTCTGGATTTCAAATTATTTAAAACCTCATTCGAATTGTTTATAGACCAAAACAGATTTCTTCCTGATCTTTCAAAGCCTTTATCACAATATTTAATTACATGCGTTTTAATAGCAGTAAGACAGGAAGTTAATAATTTAGAGGCTCAAGGTTCTCAGGTTAAGAATGAGAATACGCAGAATGTAGGTCGTGGTTATACACGTGGTCGTGGTAATTTTAGAGGGTCTTTTCGCGGACGCGGTAAAAATAATAGCACACCACGTGGCGCAGCACACCAAGTTAGTTTTTGTCAAACGGAAGTAACTAGGAAAGGTGATGAGATTGGAAGTATTTTTGAAAATAAGGTTGGTGATCCTTTGATTTCGGATAGGGAGGAGTGTAGTAAGGAAACTAGGGAAGGTGTCTGTTACTTCTTAAAGGCAAGGTTACCGACGGCACAAGGATTGGTTAATAATAAAAAGGTGGTTGTATTAAGAGATACTGGGTGTACAGGCTGTGTCGTTCGGAGAAGTTTGGTTTCGGATAGTCAGTTAATAGGGAAGGAATCAAATGTTACGCTGATTGATGAATCCACACAAAGGTATCCTTTGGCAATGATTGACATTGATTGTCCTTTTTTCACTGGGAAAACTGAAGCTTTGTGTATGGATGATACGTTGTACGATTTGGTTATCGGTAACATTGATGGATCAAAACTTCCTGATATGTCTCATTTCTCAGCCGCGGCTGTAACTAGGTCTCAAACTAGGCAGGATGAGAAGCCTTACAGAAAACTTAAGGTTCCCGATCAGATCATTAACGATGACAAGGAGGCTTTCAAGCAAGCTCAGGTTGATGATCCAACTTTGGAAAACATCAGGAAAAGGGTTGTATCTGGGAACAAGACTGTGAGTCGTGGTTTAAACCGAGGTGAAACTAGGTTTATTGAGAAAAAAGGGTTGGCATATAGGGAGTTCACCAAGGGTAACAAAGTCTCTTTCCAACTTGTGGTCCCTCAAAGTTTCCGAGGAAAGGTGTTGAAACTGGCTCATGAAACGCTTATGTCTGGACATATGGGTATTAGGAAGACATTGGATAGAGTTGTAACTGAGTTTTACTGGCCCGGTATTTGCGGTGATGTCGCTAGATTTTGTAAATCTTGTGATATTTGTCAGAGAACTATTCAGAAAGGTCGGGTCACTAAAGTACCTCTAGGAAAAATGCCATTGATTGATACGCCATTTAAGAGGGTGGCAGTGGACATAGTTGGTCCAATCGAGCCTCGATCTGATAGGAAATCTCGGTATATTTTAACCATGATCGATTACGCGACAAGGTATCCAGAGGCGATAGCTTTACCGAGTATTGAGACGGAACGTGTCGCGGAAGCGCTTATTGAAATGTTTAGTAGGGTTGGCATTCCTGATGAAATGTTGACTGATTGTGGATCACAGTTTACTGCTGAGGTAATGAAGGAAGTCAGCAGACTTCTTTCTCTTCAACAGTTAACGTGTAGTCCGAGACACCCAATTTGCAACGGACTGATAGAGCGTTTCCACGCTACGTTAAAGCAGCTGTTACGTCGCATGTGTGCTGAACGTCCAAAAGATTGGGATAAATATCTTCCAGCCTTATTATTTGCGGTAAGGGAAGTCCCACAAGAGTCTTTAGGATACTCCCCTTTTGAGTTGTTATATGGACGTAACGTCAGAGGTCCAATGGCAATATTAAGAGAATTATGGGCTGAAGAGGTACGCGATGAGCAAGTTCTTTCGACGTATCAATACGTTATTGAGCTTAGGGAACGGTTAGAGCAGACATGCAAATTAGCGCGTGATAATTTAAAGAAGGTACAGATTAAGCAGAAAGCTTATTATGATAAAGGCGCGAGGTCGCGTAAATTTGACGTCGGCGACAAAGTACTGTTGTTACTACCGACAGACAGTAATAAATTATTGCTTCAATGGAAAGGTCCTTATGAAGTGGTTGAGGTAGTAAACA
The DNA here is from genome assembly GCA_963580285.1 of Lucinisca nassula. Classification (NCBI taxonomy): domain Eukaryota; kingdom Metazoa; phylum Mollusca; class Bivalvia; order Lucinida; family Lucinidae; genus Lucinisca; species Lucinisca nassula. Next base: position 138,009,493 of record OY757010.1, on the reverse strand, counting down.
GAATGGATTATAAGATTGACGTCAATGGAAATGTTAACACATATCACGCTAATATACTGAAGCAATATGTTGAGCGTCAGACTGTGACGTCTCATTGTCTGATCTCTAAACCTAATTTGTCGACAGACAATCATGACAGAAATGACATCGACGAGTCTTCATTTGAAGACAGCAGTTTTGAAACTGCAGAGCAACCGGAAAGTGACGGCGACGTTAGCGTCCCACACACACTAACGTCAGAGGATAGTGAGGAGACAGAAGGGCTGAGAGAACAGCGCCTTGCAGGACTGACATGTCAGACAGACCAAATTATATGTACCACATTTATGTCAGAACCTGTGAAATCAATCAAATCTGTTAAGCCAGAAAGGCCACCTCCAGTAAGATTAAAACGATATCCGTTTTCTAACAAACAACAGAGTGTCAGGGGAACAGGAAAATTCTGGGGCAAACCACCTTGGCTTACTAGCTAAATTTTACTTAAGAAAATTTGGGGGCAGACTACCTTAGTAGGTAATTCTTCGCACGGTTGTTGTGTAAATAGCTGTCTTGTTTAGATAGGTTCATCCTATTCCATCTCTATACACAAAGAAAAAAACATTTATGATCGTTTTTTCTCCAAAAGGGGAAACCTTTGTTACGAGATGGAATAGGAAACCTCTCTGGTGCTTATGCACATCTAAATTATTTTAGTAGATATATGGTAGGGCGGTGCGAGTGAAATATTTTAGGTGAAATATGGTACGCAAACTGTGCGGCTCCATGAACAAGTCATGCACATATCATACGATGTATGCATGAGTGGTTTATAGAGAGCTGTTTTTACAATACAGGGGGCCGCTAAAAGGCCGAGTCCTATAGAATTTGCCTAAAAATCGCCAACCGCCAAATTGTGCCATATATGATTTTTATTCCCGTCACGTGTTGTGTGGGTGTTCGTTTTGACAGGAGTCATGTCATTGATTATAGGGTCGTTTCATCAATTTTTCCTATGGGAAATATACTATTTGAACGCAAATCCATTATCTGCTCGATTTTTGCTATCTGGCTTTGTTTGTGGCCGGTATCTCCACCTCGCCACGAATTGAGCAAGGTAATAAGAGTAGGCATGATTTTCCGGTAGTATTCATAGATATATAAACCCTGAAAAAAGCGGACACTTTAGCAGCAGGTCAAGTTGTAGAGTGAACACAACATTGTGACGGGGAAATAGAAAGTATATTGAAAGGTATGTTAAATCTATGTTCAGTATTAATTTTGTATGAACATGCTTGTAGGTTTTGGAGGGGTTTACTTCTAGTATACCCCAACTTTCTGAAGCCTATTCTGAATTCACTGTTGTGGCCTGTAGTGATTAGGCTACTAGCTTTGCCAGCTAGACGTCGCAGAATTGATCCCAGGCTTCTCCAGTAGTAGAATGAGTCTTTCTAAGTGAGGTCCTGTCTCATGCTGACCCTAGATGTTGGTGAGACGTAAAGTTTGGACACCCGCTCATTCTAGATTCATTTAGGCTTTTAGACCCCTTTTGTAGAATGTAATTAATAACGCCGGGTCACTTGTTTGATCCATGACTTTTGACTAGCTGTGGTTAGAAAACCGTGGTTCCGTCCCAATATGATATTAGGTGTAGAGGGGACGTAAACTTAAGACGGGTTTAACCATATCTTCATCATCAGGGCAAACTCTTACAAGAGCCTGTTGGGTTATCCGTGATGATGAACTGTAATGAATTTTATTTTACAAGCATGTTCACGTTGATTAGAAATAATTTTGTTCAAGAAGAATTACGAGTTCATTTTGTAATGATGCCGTTTTTGTCTGATAACTCAGTTTGTGCATGTATGTACATATAAAGAACGTGATGATGATAAGTGGGAGTATTTGGTCGCCACACGTCATAACGGCCTGAGCGGCGGGGATGACGTCAGCTGCGTCATCGGCGTCGCGAGGACGGTTGTGACGGGGTGCCTACCAAATACAGAGTGAATTTACGGCAAACAGTGTTGGCCCATATGAGACACTAACAAATGTTGTAGATTATAGATGAAAATCTTCTGTTGTAGTTTCTATCTGTTATTAATGTATTGAATTTGTGAATAGCTATATTTGTGAGCCGTGTCGCGGAGAAGGATATGAAATAGAGATTGTTATGCTTCCTGTAATTGGCAGCTGACCAGGTAGCGCAAAGGCGTGGTCTGTTCAATTGCCTCTTACTTGTGATAATGTAGTGAGCACAAATTTGATGAGTATTATGCTCAGTAGTAGTGAGCATTAATTGATTTCTGTAGTGCTCAGTAAGGAAACATGAACTTTGAGTATTATTGTGTCAAGCGCTGGGTGCTGATAATTTGATGCACAGTCAAGTTGAGTTCTGCTGTACGGTTATTTGTCGCATGCACTAATCAGCGTGTATGTCTGGTCGGCGCATGCGCAATAACGGTGTATGCATGAACATATTCTTACTTCTCCGGGAGGGGGATCATGATATAGCATGTATGTTTTGTGACTCGTGTCTTAGTCCAGTTATCGTAATTTGCAGGCACGACAATGTGTGACCTGCTGCTCCCTGCTTCATAGCAGCAGGTACTGGTACGACGCTAGGCGTTAGGGTCCAGCAAGGGCGGACAGACCGCCGTAATCAGCGCCTACCAGGATAGAAGCAGAATCTTCTAAATCATTGTTCGTTGTAAACAAATGTGAGACCATGGAAGAGGTCAACTTACCTGCAGGTCATTTAGACGATCACTAAATCCCTGATCAGCAAACGTGATCGCTAAACCTAGGATTATCAACTATGTTGATAGACTAGTTTTACTAGTTCGCGAGAGGAAGTGTCACGCGAGTGGGGGATTCACCCTAAGTTATAAACTGGCCAGTCGCGTCTTGTGTTGTTTCTTTTTTTGTTTTTGTTGTTGTTTTTGTTGTTTGCTTCTGTAGGTATTCACGTCACCCGTTCCGAGCACAGAACAGTGTTTTGCCTTCGGAGCGGACGTCGTGAGTTGGCTACAGAAGCAACAAATTGTGATGTTTTATGTTAGTAAGTGTTGTATGTAGATACTGTAAATAATTCATGTCATTCATCTAACATCTTTCTTGTGCCTTACCCCACAGCTGCCCGTACACCTGTCAGAGATCACGCTCGGTTGTCTTGTCAGCATGGGGGTTTGCGGGACGCCGTAAACCCACATGTAACAAGCAATACTTGAAGTTTTTACAATCACATGAATCAGGAGTATTAGTATCAATATCAAGATCTGAAACAAGTTAGAAATGAAAGCATAGGGTGGCGTCCATGATTTAATAATATCATTGACAGTCACTTCAGTCTAGTATTGTTTCGTTTAAACGCACGTGATTTACGTTTAAAATTACCATTTTTCCTGGTGCCATGAGATCTAGTTCTGCGTTTTCGACATTCCAGGAGCGAGAAAATATCAAATATAAAAACGTATTTTATTCACGATTTTGCACAAAAAATGTCAAAAGTCCGCCATTAGTAAACGCGACGGTGTTAAGGACGTCGAAAATGCAACGTTGCGGGGTGTATCTATAATTTGCAGATTCAATCCACTAGCGGATTACCGAATTTATTACATGACGTCATTACATTCCAATGATAATTGGGTTTATTTAATGGTTGTACCTTCGCTGGTAGCATTCCCATTACTCTCCTTCCATTTCGGTCTGTACCAGAAAACTCCATGCCAAGCATACATTCCTGGTACTCAGGCCCTCCTGGAATTGCATCCTGGGACAGTTTGCCGGTAGCCAACATTATATCCCGGAAGTTGAGTGAAGCGTAGTGAATGTCAAAGAGGGTTCTGTTGCTTTTCTCTGATCCACTGAAGTACTTCAAGCGTGACTCATGCCATTTCAGACTAGACAGATCACCCCTTGTTGCAGACACGATATACGCGTGCTCAGATGGAACGGTGTTGGCTGAAAAAATAAGGAAATCTATAATAATTTAATTTAAATATAAATGAATGATACATTACTTGTAAAGGCAACTGTAGTTACACAATTGTCCTCCTGCTTGCTCTTTAAAACTGTGAAGGGCATATTAAAGATGCCAAATTATTTAGTGAATCAGTAAAGGTAACTGAGTTGTCACCTGTTTTTTAAATAGCCACTTACTCAGCATGTCGCCTGAAGATTTTTAGATTAAGATTTGTTTGTTTGTCTTTCACTTTGAATTTTGGGATAAGATATGTGTTCTATGTCGACCAGTCCTTAAGTATCTTTACTCGTTTAATTATGCTCATTTTATCAAAACACGGAATTTGTAGTCACTGCTCATGATTTGTTTGTATTGGAGTTTTACGGCCCAGTCAACACTATTTAGGTCATTTTTGAGCCGGTCAGTTTACCTATCAACACTTTCCTGGGCAGGCTTATACGTAAGCAGTTAACCACTGCTCATGACTGAAAACGCCAATACACATGACTTCGTTTATGCTCATATCAATTGACCCAATTGTATGCACTATACAAAATGTTCATTTACTTTCTTCCGTTAGTGTTTTGTCTGACAGTTACCTTACATACAGTGCTGATCCAGATGAGACGACTCATACATATTAAGCCATATCATGTGGATCATTACTGAGTATCTACTAGTAAATGCATATTGACCTAATCCTCTAATTAATGGAATGGGCCAGTCAGAGGGGTGTCACTTCAACAAATTTGGGGTGCAAAAGCAAGCAAATATCAAGAACCATAACGTTTACAAGTCCGAGCAATTCACATACCTATAAATCTACTTTGTATTTATAGAAAACTGACGTTTTCAGTGCTAGGGTTATTCTTTACACAAGAGCAATAACCAGTGACGCCAGTGATTTGATTATGGCTATCTGTTCTTAATAGGCGTATATAATCTGACAACTAAGGCTATGTCGAGGTTCCGACCGATTCGAACATACCGAGTGTGATGGCTAAGATGCATGAACGGTGTGGCTTTGAAAAGATCGCTTGGCCATCTACCAATGAACGGCAATGACAAACGAAGCCAGAGAGAATGCGAGGTTAGTATTGGCCTTTGTCGGACTTTTTAAAGACACCAAACAAGACGGGGGACTGCTTCTAGAACATTGTGAAGGATAAACCGGACTAAGAGTCATAACCGCGAATTTAAGCTGATAGTCTGAACTAAAATACATTGTAATTTCCAGTCCAGTTTCAATTTCATGGCATCGGCCGGAGGCAAAAGAGAGCATCGGAATTTCTATATTGCGCAAAAGCCTAAACATCCAGAAGGTAAACTTCTCCTGGTTAAATCTAGAGATAGTGCCAATTTTCTTCATACGACTGGTTACCTTAATACCATGCATTCTGTGTTTCATGAACAAAACAGTCGAAACATTTTACTGAAGATCAATTACAAGTAGACAAACAACAAAAAAAAAAGCAAATTTACCCATACGTTTATGCATCATAAAAATTAACATTAGTAAATTAGTAAAAATATCGCCATTCATAGGAGTTTACACTGTTTTCCGTATTTCGACTTAAATTATAGAGTTCAAAGGTGCTCGAAAAAATTGTTGTGGAGGCTGTTCTGACAAGCAAAATCTCCGTTTGCAATAGAAATAACAAATTTCTCACTAAAAGTGCTATGCAAAGATGAATCTTATCCTAAATTTGTCCTCATAAAATAATCAACCTAAGGCCATCATGTAAATATTTGAAATGCCTAAGATGCAAATGCCGCACACATGTACAAAGTCACAAGGTCACGGGCCCATTGGTTACGGGAATAAAGATTTTCAGTTCCTGTGTATTTCTTGCGTTTGAAGTATATCCCTCTTACAGAACATATTAAATGTGTTTTACCATGTATAGGTGTCTCGACAATCTTAGGCAAGGGATCCGGGCCCCATGAATAAACTTCCATTCCCCTATCTGGTAGAGTACATATTTAATTTCGCTTCAGATTCCCTATTTTTGTGATTGTATCTAGCTTACGGACATGGCAAACTGAGATCGATAACCGACATAGAAGCCTGGCAATTGATTATACTGCGCATTACGAAAACACGCCTATACAAATACATTGCAAATTTTACCGCCGAAAAATGTAAATTTTTTAGAAGAAAAATTGTGTTTTTTTGTCTGATTTCAGCTCCAAATATAGATTGTGGGTACACGTTAGAACCGCCTCGTTGAGGCGGTTATAACGAGTACCTACAATCTATATTTTAGAGCAGAAATAACAAAAATAATGTTTATCTCTCTAAATCCGAGTTTTACTATATAAAAGTTGGGTTAATGGGGATCAAAATTATATAGGTGTGTTTTCATGAAAGATTCGTGGACTATGTTGAGTAACAAGAGGGCCCAGAGGGCCCTGATTCGCTCACCTGTATGTCACTGTCTCTAGTCCATTCTATTTTTAGCTCTGTCGGTTATCTTGTTCATCAGAATGGAACAATCTTAGCTATTTTGGTAGGGTGTCACCTAGGCAACGTTCTTTTGAAGTTTGGATCAAATTGACCCAAGGGTTTAGGAAGAGTTCGCATTTGAAAAAAAATACAATGTTTTTCTATTTTTAGCTCTTGCGTCCATATTGTTCATCGGAGCGAGACCATTTTAAATATTTTGGTAGAGAGTCATCTAAGCAACATTCCTATGAAGTTTGAATGTAATTGGCCCAAGGGTACAGGAGGAGTTGTTGTTTGAAGATTTTTTTTCTATTTTTAGCCCTGGTGGCCATCTTGTTTATCAGAGTGGAATGATTTTAATTATTTTGGCAGGGAATCACCTGGGTATTATTCCTGTGAAGTTTGAAGCAAATTTACAATGTTTTTCTATTTTTAGCTCTGGTGGCCATTTTGTTCATTGGAGTGGGATGATTTTAGCTGATATGGTAGAGGGTCAACGACATAATATTCCTGTGAAGTTTGAATCAAATTGGCACAAGGGGTAAGGAGGAATTGTCGTTTGAAGAAGTTTTCTATTTTTAGCTCTGGTGGCCATCTTGTTCATCACAGCGGAACAATTTTAACTATTTTGGTAGGGAGTCCACAGCATAATATTCCTGTGAGGTTTGAATCAAATTGGCTCAAGAGGTAAGGAGGAGTTGTCGCTTGAAGATTTTTTTCTATTTTTAGCTCTGGCGGCCATCTTGTTCGCCACATTTAACGAGTTTAGCTATTTTGGTAGGGAGTCACCTAACTAACATACCTGTGAAGTTTAAATCAAATTGGCCCAAAGGTTGAGGAGGAGTTCGCGTTTTGACGTAAATTTACAAAGTTTTTCTGTTTTTAGCTATGGCGGCCATTTTGCTCATCAGAGTGAAAACGTTTAAGCTATTTTTGTAGTGGGTCATCTAAGCAACATTCCTATGAAGTTTGAATGAAATTGGCCCAAGGGTAAAGGAGGAGTAGTCGTTTGAAGATTTTTTCTATTTTTTGCTCTGGCGGCCATGTTGTTAGTCAGAGCGGAATGATTTTAGCTATTTCTTTAAGGAGTCACCTACATAGCATTCCTGTCAATCTTGAATCAAATTGGCCCAAGGGTTAAGGAGGAGTTCATGTTTGAAGCAAATTTACGATGTTTTTTCTATTTTTAGCTTTGGCGACCATTGTGCTCATCAGAGAAGAACCTTTACAGCTATTTTGGTAGATGGTCACCTAAGCAACATTCCTATGAAGTTTGAATAAAATTGGCCCAAGGAAACAGGAGCACTTGTCGTTTAACGATTTTTCTATTTTTAGCTCTGGCTGTCATCTTGTTTGTCAGAGCATAACGATTTTAGCTACTTTGGTAGGGAGTCATTTGGGCAACATTCCTGTGAAGTTTGAATCAAATTGGCCCAAGGGTTGTTGAGGAGTTTGTGTTTGAAGCACATTTACGATGTTTTTCTATTTTTAGCTATGGCGGCCATTTGGCTCATCATAGCAATACCGTTTTAGCTTTTTAAGTAGAGGGTCACCTAAGCAACATTCCTATGAAGTTTGAATTAATTTAACCCAAGGGTACAGGAGGAGTTGTTGTTTAAAGAATTTTCTTTTTTTTTAGCTCTGGCAGCCATTTTGTTCACCGGAGCGGAAACGTTTTAGCTATTTTGGTAGAGAGTCACCTAAGCAACATTCCTATAAAGTTTGAATGAAATTGGCCTTAAGGTACAGGAGAAGTTGTTTAAAGATTTTTCTATTTTTAGCTCTGGCGGCCATCTTGTTCAGCGGAGCGGAACAATTTTAGCAATTTTTGTAGAGGGTCACCTCAGCAATATTCTTATGAAGTTTTATTAAAATTGGCTCAAGGGTTATGGAGGAGTTAGCATTTAAAGCAAATTGTTGACACCGCACGACACACGACGCACGGCGCACGACGGACATTGACCGATCACAATAGCTCAGGTGAGCTAAAAATTGCAGAGTGGATGTAAAGCTATTTTATGTTCTGACATAAGTTCGATATAGTAAATTTAATGATATACCTTGTTTCAGTGCCAAATGCCGATATGTTCCCCATTCTCCATGCTGACAGACATTCATCACAAGATCTCGATTTACGAGTGACGTCATCACCTCATCGTCAATTTCTTCAATTGGCTTATCCATATTAAAAATACACCTAAATATATAAACGAAGGCATGTTTATGTGAACTGACACCTCATCAAATCTCACGAGTAAAAGTTATGATCACGATGGGTACAATTGAAATATGCTCGTAAGTTCGTAACCCGATGTTTTTTATCCAATACTTTGCGACAATTAAAGTCTCATCACGTGAACAAGTCCGTAAAATGAATACCCCCTTAAAATCCACTTTATATAGAGAAAACTGGCGTTTATGGGGTTTCCATTATTATTCTTATTTCTGCTCCAAGACATAGGTTGTGGGTACTCGATAGAACCGCCTAAATTGGGCGGTTCTAACGAGCACCCACAACCTATGTTTGCAATATAAATAAGAAAAATATCACGAATTTTCATCAGAAAAGTAGCCATTTTGGAGATCTGAAAAATTCACTATTTCGCACGGGTGTGTTATCGTAATGTGATTTGCGGGCTCCAATACAACAACAAAAAATAATAAAAAAACAACAACAAAAAAACAATTGCACACAGTTTATTTTCTAATAAAGTGAGCAGTTTACAGTGAATTTTACAAATTTTAACCCTCTGTCTCATTGGATCAGTCGGCTGTGCGTCTGACTGGTGATCAGGAGGTCGCAGGTTCGATCTCTGCCAGCCTTGAAACAGCGGAGAGGGAGATCATCAGATGTATACTGCGGTCATATATTACCTTTTGCGGATTCAAGAAGGGCAGTTGTTTTTTTTTTTCGCCAAAAGAACATGCTCTATATTGGATACACGTTTATGTATAAGCCTGCCAAGAAGTGTACATAGACAAATTGACAGGTTTGACATAGCTTGAAGAGTGTTGACTGGGTCGTTGAACTCATAAGCAAATAAAGCATAAGCAAACTATTCAAAAATTTGCAAATGAAAAATAGACATAATTAAAACATGTCATAATTAACAAAGTCCACACTTAAGTTTTTAACAAATACTTTGAAAACCATTCTAAACAACAATTCATAAAGTAAACAATGTAAACTTCTTTGAAAATGGTGTACACTCTTGTATACCTAAAATCTGTACTTCGGTCATTTTTTCCCGTCTGCTGATTTTAGTACAAGGTCGCAAGTTCGGTCTCCGCCCGCCTGAAAACATTTCTGTGCGAAGATTGATCATGAAATATTGTCTACAGTCGTTCTCTTGCTTTCGCCAATTCAAAAGAGTACGGCTGTCAGTTATGTTGAAAGAATCCGCATGGAAATGGTAAAATGCTAATGTATAAGCCCATCCATGACAAATTGTAAGAAAACTGGCAAGCTTCCCATGAAGTGTTGACTGGGCCGTTAACTGCACCCGAACAAACAAAATACCGAATAATACAAGTTAAGGCAATGGCAAGGAATGAATATAAGTACCTTACACCTCCCATCCAAAACACAAACGTAAACCAACTTCACTATAATGGAAACTTCACAAGCGGAAAGCTAAAAGAACAGTTACATTCCCACAAAATGGCCAAACGGCTATCCAAAAAGAAAGACAGCAGCACGTGACACACAAATGCGAAGGCGAACTATAACAATAATAAACCACAATAGAAGCGCCTTGAAACGGTCATTAAAAAGATTAAACATTTACCGGGGTTGGGGTGGGGGAGGTCTTTAATAGAGGATCTTACATGAGTGCTCATGTATTATTGAATTTATTAAACGAGTTGAGGAAAAGGGATAAAATGCGAGGCTTTGCCGAGCATTTTATCCCTTTTCCTCAACGAGTTTAATAAATTCAATAATACATGAGCACGAATGCAAGATTCTATTTATCATATGACATTTAAAGCGCATTTTATTCATGATTGTTAACAAAAATGTCAATTTTCCGCCGTTAGTAAACGCGACGTCGTTAAGGACGTCGTATATGTAACGTTACGGGACGTATCTAGCTAATTTGCATATTCAATCCATTAGTGGATTATCGAAAATAAAACATGGCGTTATTACACTCTCAGACGCGACGTCATATGATAAAAAGATTAAACATTTACCGGGGTTGGGGTGGGGGAGGTCTTAAATAGAGGATCTTACATGAGTGCTCATGTATTATTGAATTTATTATACGAGTTGAGGAAAAGGGATAAAATGCGAGGCTGTGCCGAGCATTTTATCCTTTTCCTCAACGAGTTTAATAAATTCAATAATACATGAACACGAATGTAAGATTCTGTTTATCATATGACTTTTTAAACGCATTTAATAACGATTTTTGGACAAAAATGTCAATATTCCGCCACTAGTAAACGCGACGTCATTAAGGACATCGTACGTGTCGCATTACGGGACGTAGCTTACTAATTTGCATATATAATCCACTAGTGGATTATCGAATTTATTACATGGCGTTATTACACTCTCAGACGCGACTTCATATGATAAATCGATTTAACGTGGCCACAATCCTCGCTCTTAGTTTTGTTGTGGTTTCGACAAATAACTTGTTAAGTCCGCATAAAGGATTTCTAGCTCATCACTGGATCATCTCCTATTAGATAAAACCAAACGAATACAGAGATGAAACAACTATGAGGTCTCGATGTCATGAAATAACTGAAATGTTGGAGCCAAAGAAAACCAACAGTTGGACTCCGGTGGGTCGGACCAGAGACAAGAGTCTGCTATCCTTTCAGATTAGTTCTTTTCTGAATTAAAGCATAAATTTTGGATTTCAGAGTTACAAGTCAATGCTCGGGTTGGATCGGTCAGGGCATCCAGAGAGATAGAAACAACTGCATCTAATGATGACCATGAAATATGCTCATTATAATGACATGGATGCATTGTGCTGATGATCTTACCTGATTCTCTCACCCCCTTCTTCATACCGGAGGCAATTCACCATGCCCAATATTCCACTAAGACTGTAGTCGGACGTCAACCATAACTTGTGTCCCTTTACCTTAAGCATAACTTGTGCCAGTTTTGATTTCAATTCCTCTACCCAGTCATATGAATTGTCAAGTTTCATGAAAGTTTGATTGTCTACTGAATTAAACACTGCTTTCCTCAGCAAAAACAGGGAGTTTAGTAGGTTATCGGTGACGTCACAGATGATTTCAAATCCTGCTGTTCTGAAATGATTTTTCCACGTCTGTCCGTCTGAATACATACCACAACTTCGCGAATTTAAGTCATCAAATACAGGTCCATCAGGGTGGTTCAACAGTTCATCAAGTAGCACAGACACGTGAAAATTTGTAGTCACCTCATTGACTAGAACGAAGCCTCCGCTTTCTAAACTATCGGAAATTGCTGAAAGTGTGCTTTGTATATTTCCTTGCCTCCTTAGTATGTTATTTACGACAACAAGGTGAGCTTTAGGAAGTTGCTTTGATTTCCCATCGTTCAATTTCCAGTAAAGCACTTCATGAAGTGATTTCTTTTCTGGACTGTCTTCGAATGCTTCAGGACTGGGTGTCGCCACAGAGTAAGCAATGTTCAAGGCTGGCTGTGAATTAACGAGTCTGAATACTGCACTAGTTAGATGCTTATCACCTAATTCTACAACTCTAAGAGTCCTAGTCAGGCTGTTTTCGACCACAATATCGAGGCACGGTTTCAAATAGTTAGTCTGTAACAAATTTCCCACTAAGCAATCTGCCTGAAGGTGCTCACTTTTGGTCTGAATATATTCCGCTTCCTTCTCTTTGAAGATCTCGTTATATTCAAGTTTTGATAACTCTGCCAGAAACCCCAAAAGACTGTGCTGAACATGATCTGTGAATGTTTCTTGTTTATCTTCAAGCTGGTTTAAAATAGTCTCATTGATCAAACTGTCGTCCAGAAATGATTTAAACCCATTTATGACTCCATTACACATCAAGGTTTTTATGATTTTGATAGACAGTCGAGAACATTGATTTGTGTATTCCTTCATTTCCGCCTCTGATTCAGGTTTTACAGATTTATCGAAAGGAACAAATGTGTGCGTCTCGATGACTGGGTGATTTTTTTCCGTACGACGTGCTGCAATACCCGTAATAGAACTGACGAGCACCCCGCCTGCCAAGGACTCTTTTGTCTCTATCGTATTGAATACCTTTACTCCTGAAAAACGTGTTTGAAATGTTAAATGTCTGCACAAGGATAATATAAGTCCCTCAAGCAAAAATGTATTAGGCCTCAGACGGAATGCCCATTGTTCGTACGGCGTGCAGCAGTACTCGCGAAATTATACCCAATAACGAGCACACCGCCTGCCAAAGACTCATATGACTCAACCGTATCGAATACCTTTACTCCTGGAAAGCATGTATGAGATGAATATTGCCAACATAAGATTTATCTGTGCCCCCGCAAGCGAATTAGGTCTTAGATTGTCTTAGCAAGCACCCAGTTCAAGCTGAGCACTCATCATTCACTGTCTCATGGAAAAGCTTTGCATTTGGGTTACGGGCGTCGGATTTTGCACTATACAACATATCTTCACTTGAAGGCATGTTATGTGTACTCATTAGAATCGCCTCGATTCAAATTCTATGGCGACCTAATCAAACTTGTTCAAGACAATCATAAGGTTAACAAGTCCTTGAAATGAACAGTCCTCTTAACCCCACTTTATATGGAAACAAAAAAGCCATCTGAGGGACAGCTAAATCCCCCCCCCCCCGCCCCGCACTTTAATATCAAGGCTCAACCTTTTGACCTTCACCTGTGGCCTTGACCTTGAGTCGACATGGCTTATTTGTAGGTTCTGCATATAAGCTCACTGAGGGGATGGGGTGGGGGGGGTAATTGACCAAAGTTTAATGGAAATCCTTCCATGGGTAAAGGAGATAAGGTATAGACACAACATTCAAAGTTTCAAACTCGTAACCTTCACCTGTGACCTTGACCTTGAGTCGGCATGATCTATTTATGGGTTCTGCAGATCAGCTTACTGAGGGGGATAATTGACCAAAGTTTAATGAAAATCCTTCCAGAGGTAAGAGCGATATGGAACGGACACAAAATTCAAAGATTCAAACTCGTGACCTTCACCTGTGACCTTGACCTTGCATGGTTTGTTTATGGGTTCTGTGCATCAGCTCACTGAGGGGATATTTGACCAAAGTTTAATGAAAATCCTACCAGTGGTAAAGGAGATATGGAACGGACACAAAATTCAAAGATTCAAACTTGTGACCTTCAGCTGTGACCTTGACTTTGAGTCGGCATGGTTTATTTATGGGTACTGCACATTATAGTACTAAGGGGATATTTGACCAAAGTTTCATGAAAATCATTCGAGGGATAAACGAGACATGGAACAGACACAAAAGTCATAGTTTAAAACACGCGACCTTCAACTGTGACCTGGACCTTGAGTCGGCATGATTTATTTATAAATTCTGCACATCAGCTTACTGACGGGAAAATTTGACTAAACTTTTATGAAAATCATGCTAGGGGTAAAGAAGATATGGAAAAAACACAAAATTCAAAGATTCAAACTCGTAACCTTCATCAGTGACCTATACCTTGAGTCGGCATGGTTTATTAATGGGTTCTGCCCATCAGCTCACTAAAAGGAATATTTCCAAGGATTCAGGAGATACGGAGCGGACAAGAAAGTGTTACGGACAGACATACGGGCAGACGAGGCCCATTCCTATATTCCCCGCACCACAATGCGGCGGGGGATAAAAACGGGGTTTACAGGTTAAACATTATTTTGCTTATCACAGGTTGTGGGTACTCATTAGAAAGAGTACCAACATCATATATTTCGGGTATAAATAAGACAAATGGGCCCCGTCAAGCGATTTTGGTACTTAGCACCTATGCGAGCAGCGAAGGTTCAGGCGAGCCTGCGCATCCGCGCAGTCTCGCCAGAACCTTCGCTTCTCGCTCAATCAAGCAGTGACTCAAGAGGAACCTTCAGACAGAAAGCCATATCCCTGACCTCTCTGAATGGCTGGGCATGCGCAGTTAAAATTTGTCATGACGGAATGCTCGAAGACACCAATTCGCTTGGCGTGGCTCAAATATCACACATTTTCATAGGAAAAGTAGTCATCTTGGAGATATGAAAGAATGCACTATGTTACACGGGTAGATTATCAGGTAGAAGAAAGTTGCTTTATTTAAAGACTGTCTTTAAATTTAAAGACTGTCTTTAAATTTAAAGACTTTTTAGTCTGTAAATTTAAAGACTGACACAAATAAAATAATAAAAATGGTGTAAAACGGAAAAATCGCACTTTGCTGTTTATAGTAATTTGGCCGTTATCTATGGAATATTTAATTATGTGTAACTGCAAAATATATAGTTGTCTCTATTTAATTGAATTCCTTCCAACATAATTGAAGAGTTCTCAGAAAAACAGGTTTTGTAATAAGATTCATTGGTAAAATGAACTCATGAATGAATGTGTATAACGATTGTATCATTTTGTCAATATACCGACCACTCGCTTCGACAGACAGTCTTTCTGACAACTAAAATTGATGAAAGTTTCAGACGGACTACAACAGTAAACTGTCCGAAAACGAAATGACGTCAGTACGAAACTCATCTTATGTTCGACCTTTGACAGATATTTCCTCCCTTACTGCGAACTTTCACGGTATTTGTGGTCTAAGGGAAGGAACTGTGTTGTTTTATTTCTTAATTATTTATATCATTAAAACGATATTAAAAGACAATAAAATGAATGCAGTCTATAGCAACGCACCTTTTATTAATGAGATGAAGACTGAGGCTGCGTATGAGAATGCGATTTTTTCGTGTTACATCATTTTCATGATTTTCCTTTGTGTTACTCAGTGTTAGTCTTTAAATCTACAGACTAAAAAGTCTTTAAATTTAAAGACAGTCTTTAAATTTAAAGACAGTCTTTAAATAAAACAACTTTCTTCTACCTGATTATTGTAATCGCTACATTTCATTACGAAAACACGCCTATACAAATACAGTGTTACCTTAATCGCCGAAAAAAATGAATATTTTTAAATAAAAACTTTTGATATTTTTCTTATTTCTGCTCAAAATATAGATTGTGGGTACTCGTTAGAACCGCCTCATCGAGGCGGTTCTAACCAGTATCCACAATCTATATTTTAGAGCAGAAATAAGAATAATAATATTTTTCTTATTTCTGCTCAAAATATAGATTGTGGGTACTCGTTCTAACGAGTACCCACAATCTATATTTTAGAGCAGAAGTAAGAAAAATAAGGTTTACCCCTGTAAACCCCAGTTTTTCTATATAAAAGTGGGGTTGGAAGGGGTCAAAGTTATATAGGCCTGTTTCCCTGATGTGGAGATTGAGCCAATGACGTCAGGTCAGGAGGCATAATGGGACGACTAAGGATATACCTTTGATCTTGAATTTAAGTTATGGTGTGTGTATATATTTGAATCGCAACACAAAGGCGTTTGGCATGATCAGTTCATGAAAGTTAACAGTCACAATATTAGGATTTATCATATGACGTCGCGTCCGAGAGTGTAATAACGCCATGCGTTATTTTCGATAATCCACTAGTGGATTAAATATGCAAATTAGCTAGATACGTCCCGTAACGTTACATGTACGACGTCCTTAACGACGTCGCGTTTACTTATGGAGGAATATTGATATTTTTTTAAACAATCGTGAATAAAATGTCATATGATAAATAGAATCTTGCATTCGTGCTCATGTATTATTGATTTTATTAAACTCGTTGAGGAAAAGGAATAAAATGCTCGGCAAGCCTCGCATTTTATCCCTTTTCCTCAACTTGTTTAAAAAATTCAATAATACATGAACACTCATATAAGATCCTCTATAAAAATGACACTGGAGAGCAATGAAGGGTATCAGTATCTTATACGAATATGTATTTCATAATAATTAAAACAAGCTTCGAAACCAAGCTACATCTTTCCCAGAAACAACTTATATCACCAGGATAGCATATCCATGTTTGATAGTCGTTTCACGTCCCGAAATGAGATTTTCAAGAAAATTTGTGGCATTTTTCTCATTTTGTATTAAAAAAATGTTGGTTCCAACGGAAACCCACACACTTTTTGGTAATACAATGTATTTGTACGGACCTATGACGTGATAAAGCGAAGCTCACATATCTGATTAAATCCGATTTTCATTAAGTCATAAGATCTAGAAGGACCTTTTTAGAGGATAACTTTTCTGGCCTTTGGTTGAACTAATCGCATACCATCCTTCTGTGTTTTTTTACTTGTTTGACATGCGCAGATGCTTTGCGTGGTATGACAACAAATAAGATGGCGGCTACAACGAAAGTTAACTTTTGGGGGAAGTTTGCGTTTTGTTCATGGCTTCAGACCCAACACCGAAATTAGACTGAAAAAGCAATGAAACATTTGGGCCAATAGCGGAAAACTAGACAATGATCGGAAACATTATTCGTATTTTTTTTACAGACGAAAGGTGACTGACAGAAAGATGTTCATCGGTCATATCGTGTTTTGTCAGCCAAACAATATAAGACACGGACGTTTCAAATGGGTGGATAGAAACATCGTATATGCGATTTTCCGGGCTCAGCTGTGATGCTTTAACATGAAATTCACAAACAGTTTCAAACGTTTGTATGAAACTTATATCAAGACTGTAAGATGTAATGATACATGTTCTCAGGCATAGCAACAGATAAGCTAAGCATTTTGTGATAGTTGAAGATTTCTCAATATAAACCTATATTGTGGGTACTCATTAGAACCGACTCTGCGAGGTGGGTCTACTGAATACCCACAACATAGTTTGTTTTTATAGAGAATTGACATTTATCTGATCTATTGTTATGTGTTCTCTGCAATTATTTGAGCTAGTTCGGAAAAAAGGTATCCCAGCAGGCGCATGACGTAATTATGACGTCACATCAACTTCTATACAACGTCATGATGTTTATGCAACGTCACATCTACGTCGGTGCAACGTCGTGCCGTTGCACCGACGTTGATTTGGCGTTGCCCTAGTGAGGCGTGCCTGCTGGGATGTATCGCGCAGGCGATGGGCAAAGGTGTGGGCGAGGCAAAGAATTTACTTTTTTGGGGGTGAAAACCAAAAATATTTCATCGAGTGTGTTAAAAACATCCGAAGTTTTAAGAGTGCGAAGCACGAGTAAAAATTCCGAATGTTTTAAACACACAAGACAAACTATTTTTTTATATTTATCGAAAAAATAGAAGGGTTGTTTTGCTATATGACTTTGGTGAAAAAAGTATTCCGGGCTGCTACTGTAAAATAACAGTCATGTTATTTTTAAAACAATTGAAAGCATCATTTCTCTATCTCTCTTTTCACAACGTGAAAATATCAATTTTATGTTTTGCAAGATATCCATTGATTTTCCTGCTAGAAAGAAACTCCGTCTTGTTAATAAGTCCGTGTTATGAACAGCCCTATAAACCCCACTTTATATAGGGAAAACTGAAGTTTACTGGGGTGTATATATTTCGTTTATTTCTGCTCCAAGACATAGGTTGTGGGTACACTTTAGAACCGCCTCGATGAGGCAGTTCCAACGAACATCCACAAACTATGTTTGGTGTATAAATAAGAAAGATAGCGCAAATTTTCATTGGAAAAATCATCACGAAAACATGCCTTTATAATTTTGACCCCCTTGAACCCATTTTTATATAGTAAAACTGGGGTTTCTGGGGGTATACCTTATTTTTCTCATTGCTGCTCTAAAAAATAAGAAAAATATCACAATTTTTCATCTTAAAATTTTCATTTTTTCGGCGATATAGGTGGTAATGTATTTGTATAGGCGTGTTTTCGTAATGAGCCATTTTTGAGAAATGAAAGAATGCCCTATCTGACACGGGTGTGTTATCGTGATGTTGTGCATTTTAAGAGCAGAAATCAGAAAATGCTAAGACTGCTAAGGACCATTTTCTCATGGGTCGGCGCATTTATACATTTTGTCTGTTACCTTTACTGCCGTCCTCTAAATCTATTATCTTCTGCTTGTGTATTTCAGGGTCTATCAAAAGTGACGTCACATGTGTTGGAAGAACCATACTCTTTTTGGCATGAATGGAAATCTGTGCCATAGCATCTATAAACGTGATCCAGTTACCAGTCCAGCGAACGATAGCTCTTGTAACTAAATTAAAAGAAATAGCGGATCACATTCATGGTCATCGTATATGAAATTTGTGAAACAAGCTTTCGGCGAGTTCAAAAGTTTTTTTACGCCACGGCCCCTTCATCCCCGCAAAAAAACGAGTATCAGATTCTTTTATTACATGCCATTTTCTTTCTATGTTTCTCCGTAGAATACTAAATAATTTCTACATCGATCATTATGTTGTCACGAAAGGCGTGACGTGTAACATTTCGCGACGTTGCTGTGTGACACATTGTATCACATAATTTACATACAGAACATATGTAATGTTAAGTAATTGGATAAACATTAGGCATATGGAGGATCTTACACAAGTGGCCATTTCCTATGAAATTAATGAATCGAGTCTTCGGTGACTTTTATACTTATGTTTATGAAATGACCACGAGTGTAAGGTTATGTTTTATAAAAAAAAGATTTTAAATTGTATTTTGTTGCGAACAGATTTCAAAACGTTTACACAAAAGAACACATTTTAACATCCAGTTTTATACAGAGGATTATGTCTCATAAGAATCCCGAATGAGCACCATCAGCCAATGTTTGAAAAGTAGATAATAAACTACGACACTTCAGGAAACTATCAGATTACCGAGGCGAGAAGTGTGGCCACGTACATCGATATAAGCCCCCTTTCCCAACCCCGAGTAGAAAACGTTTTACTGACCATTCCAAGGAGGTTCTTCTGTTGTCGTTCATTATTGTGCTAATGTCTTTTTATTTTGGATAGCCGCTTGGCTATTTTGTGTGAAAGTAACTGTCCTTTTGACTGTTTGCTTGTGACGTTATTAATATTATGAATTTGTTCTATGTAACTGTTTTTTCCCTTTGGTGTCTTGGAGGATTGTATCGATTCCTGAACATTGAGGTCGCCAAGAAAGAATGCTCAAAATGTTATAGATCCTAACCCTATTATTCATAAGGACTGAATAACTTACGGTCAAAATTTGCTGCAACCATGCTTCTGAAACAAGGACCATACTCATAACCTAACAATCTAACTCCTTTGTACAGATCCGCAGTGACAAGATCACCCTTAAAGCCATTGAGTTGGTCAGCAGCACTGTCGTCTTCATTGACTAATTTGGATAGTTCTTTTCTGTCAGCTATTGTGATTTTTCCATCCGCGACTAAATCCAGGCCCTCCAAAATCTGGAAGTCATCTGTGCCTGGGATTAAATTGACTTCAATGTAACTCTTCTCTGAAATTGAAAGAACCATGTTCACATACACCACGACCTCTTTAAACGCTGTCGATTATAACACACGTTTGTATATATATGAAATATATATATTTTATAAAAACACCAAAATGATATGTTTTCCTATATGATATATATAATTTTGAATGGATCCATCACGTTTTTTTAACCTTTCACGGTTATAGCTTTGGAACCAAACAGTGGCGTTATAACGAGGCTGTGATATACAGTACATTGGCCACTTTACTCGCTAAAAAGGCGCACATTTTTATCGCAAAATAATCGGATTATCTATTTATTGGTCCAAAAATGTGTAATAAATATCATTCGTCTAGCTCAAAAAGTTCTCCAGATATTTTGTTGACAAGTCAGTAAAGTCTCCGCCTTATCATACTGACGAAATTGTATGAGATCTATTACACAATGTCATCTGTCACTTTGCTCCCAATAAGGAGGCGGAAGAACGGAAGGATAAGTTGTTTAATTCTTGATAGAAACACCTCATTGAAACATGTGACCCGTCAGGGGGGGAGGGAATAGCACCTTATGGGTGACTAAAATGCCGACTTTAGAACCTAATAAGATACAGGCGTCATTCAGGTTAGCATTTTGTAGGGAATGTAAGATACTGGACTGGGCTTACATAGCTATAGGTTAGGGCACATTAAAATACAATAAAACATAAAGTAGTTTGAGTATATAAGTACTTGGTGTTTATTGCAGAATGAAAAATGACCATTTTTCCCGTCACAACTATTAGGGAAACGACCAGGAACTGATACAATCGGATCCCAATTCCCCAACAACATCACAAAGGAAAGACGTCGAACATGGATTTACGGGACTTTTACCCGACATTGGGATGAAATGACATCTCAAGCCCTGTCGCCCAATGAAACCAATAGGGTTTATTAGCATGGACGGTCCGCCTCGCACCGCGGTTCCTGGACAGGCTTAGATCCTCTAAGCGGTTTACCAGGACTAGTGTGCGGGCCTGATTCAGCTCTGCGTGGAAGCATCATGCAGCCCATATATTTCTTCAAGCCCCTATGGGCGGGGGCCGAAAAGAACCTGTGAACGTAGACAAGACATGTTCTTTAACTTGATTGATATAAATATCCTCCAGGACTGTCAACATAGTTGTACATAAGTTGAACTAGCTGAACCATTGGGCAGGGACATATTTGGCCACTAGGCTATATTTTGAACAATCTTGGTAGTGGTCTAGTAGATGTAGCGTCATATCAAATATCAAAGACCTGGGGCTTTTGATTTCAGAAAAGAAGGTTTAATTAAAGATTTTCCCTATTTTAGTCTATGTAAAACATGTGAGCCCCGTGGCGGTGCCATTTGTGGTCCCAAAGCTGTAATTTGAACAATCATGGTAGAGCTCCACTAAATGAAGCTCCATATCAAAGATCTGAGCCTTCTGGTTTCAAACAAGACGATTTTAAAGGTTTTCTCTACATAAGTCTATGTAAAACATATAAGCCCCGGAGTGGGACCATAAACGGCCCGAAATAGAAGTGAATGTAATGCAGACTATAATTTGAACACTCTTGGTAGGGGTCTACAAAATGGTGCTTCATATCAAATATCAAAGACCTGAGCCTTGTAGTTTCAGACAAAAAGATTTTAAAGGATTTCCTTTTTATGTCTATGTAAAACATGTTAGCCCCAGGGCGGGCTATTTTTGGCCTCAAGTCTACAATTTGAACAATCTTGGTAGAGGTATACTAGATGAAGCTTCATACCAAATATTAAAGACCCGGGCATTCTGGTCTCAAATAGGAAGCTTTATCTAGTGGACCCCTCTCAAGACTTTTCAAATTAGAGCCTTGGGATTAAAAATGGCCCCGCCCAGGGGCCAACATGTTTTAAATAGACTTATACATGTATAGAGAAAACCTTAACAATTCTTCTGATCAGAAACCACAAGGCCCAGGTCTTTGATATTTTGGTATAAAGCTTCATCTAGTGGACTTCTACCAAGATTGTTCTACCCTGTTTGTCTGTCAGTTTGCGAATTTTAATGAATCTACTATATCAAGTGAATTGATTGGCTGCTTATCAGAAATGGGTTTGGCTAAACTAATTTATTAGCGGGATGATGGTTTAAGAGTTGCTTCTCCTGAAGTTCTACATATATTCATTCTCCGTTAATACTTACTTTCAGTAGACAACATTGTTGCTCTGTGTATTGTGAAATCCTCCACCTTTATGGGTATCTCCTCATAGTTCTTTCCCTCTCTATTAGCTATCGCCCTCCATGCTAAGACTATATATCCCGCCCCAGGAAACACTATACGATCATCCAACTTGTGATCTATGAGAAACCTGTCTTCAGAGTCTTTGGAAAGATCAATCTCAAATGTAGTCCCCCTTTGGGCGTCCTGCTTGTCGCCGCCTGATTTTGGAACTTTCCATGTGTGGGAGTGGTCCCATTTTATCTGCTGCGATATCATAGGGGTCCCTCGAGACACCGGAAACTCCACTGGTTCGAAAAGTTTAAGTGGGTCTAGACTCAAGCCGGCTTGATAACATCTAGAGAAAGAAAATTGTGCAGCTTTTACAAAGAGAAAGGTATACGCCTCATTATGTCATGTTATGTATCCTTACTTTATTTAGGTACATGTGCACGTTAATAAGAAATATATTGAAGAAACTACATTGCAGGAAGGAATGTTTTCCTTACATGCCTTGTTTCCAAACATTGGGGCATACGTTAGGGTTTGCTTCCAAAGGATACCCTTTCTGGAACATATTTAAAGTCACTACAGCTGTTGTCTGGGAATGTATGGCGGTCGTAAAATGTCTCCCTATCCTACATCACACTGTAGTTTATATTTTCGTGTGCTTTGGGATCATCGATTCCTTGGTGAATTTTGAAAATATTTGAGGGTCAATGATGAGGCCTAAATGGCCGAAACTAGCTAGTCTGGCCCAGAAAACATGTACACCCCATATTTTCAAGTTCTGTGGTGTATTCCTTGCTTTCAAAGGATAACGCTTACTAGAACATATGGATCCCAATCTGTCGCCGCAAAAGGCGGTAGCCTATCTGGGTCTACACTATTTGCTTAAAATGTTTGTAGACCTCCCAAACCAAAACAAAGCTGACTCCCCTTATTTGAATTGTATTAAGTAGAGGGTTCCTTTGGTCATATTAGGTTTAAGTCAACTCCAGGTGTCCCGCATTGTATATGCATTGTCGAAATCAATCACAGCAAAACTTTGTACAATGTTGACAAGTCCGTAAATGAACACCCCGTAAACACCACTGTATAGATTTAACGAGGAATACATTATTTTTCTTATTTCAGCTCCAAGTCATAGGTTGTTGGTACTCGTTAGAACCGCGTCAACGAGCACCCAGAACCTGTGTTGGCAGTATCAATAAGGAAAATATCACGGATTTTCTTCAGAATAGTAGCCATTTTGGAGATGAGAAAAAAAATCAAGTATGTCGCAAGGGCATCACGAAAACACGCCTATATAATTTTGACCCCCTTCAACCCCACTTTTATATAGTGAACTGGGGTTTACAGGGGTAAACCTTATTTTTCTTATTTCTGCTCTAAAATATAGATTGTGGGTATTCGTTACAGGCGGTTCAAACGAGTACCTACAATCTATATTTTGAGCAGAAATAAGAAAAATATCACAATTGGTCATCTAAAATTTTTCATTTTTTCGGCGATAATGGTCACAATGTATTAGTATAGGCGTGTTTTCGTAATGGTGCGTTATCGTAACGGAGTAACGGATTACTCGAACACGAATGTCTCGTTTAACATAACTAATTCGAACTCGTTTTGAGTCCCTACAGAATGAGTTCTTCTCGTAGTTCTGGATATACATATGCTAAGGATAATCCACGGTATTTGTTCTGATTTTATCCTAAAAAGGTATGTTGTGTGTACTCATTAGACTCGCCTCAATGAAGCGATTGTTATGGGTTCAAATATCATTCCTTTATTTTATAGAAGAACGAAAAGATATCCTTAATTCATTTTGGTTATACCTTATGACTTAACCATCACGAAGACACGCCTATATAACTTTGACCCCCTTGAACCCCACTTTTATATAGTAAAACTGGGGTTTACAGGGGTAAACCTTATTTTTCTCATTTCTGCACTAAACTAGAGCTGTCAGTGAAACTGACTAGGGCCCCGGCAGCGCTATCAGAAATTTGTGGACGGACAGACGGACGGACAGACAGACAGACAGACAGACGGACAGAGTGATTACTATAGGGCACCCACACTTTCAGTGCGGGGCCCTAAATATAGATTTTTGGTACTAGTTAGAACCGCCTCGATAAGGCGGTTCTAACGAGCACCCGCAATCTATATTTTGAGCAGAAATTAGGAAAATATCACAAATTTTCATCCTAAAATTTTAGTTTTGTCGGCGAAAATATCACACTGTATTAGTATAGGCATGTTTTCGTAATGCGCTGTGATTAACCTCCAGTTCATCGAGCTACCCATATCTCCAACACCTTTCATGGTCACAGAGATATTTGTGGTTTTCGAGGTTCGAATGGAAATTAGCCACATTGATCTCAGATTATGTTTTTTTCTCGTATCTTAAATGACATTTGTTACCAAAATGTGTGACAAATTTCTTATTACAGTTGTAAGACGAGATTGTAGTGCTCGGTGCACGTGGAATTACTAGAATTTCGTTAGTACTAATGAATAACTTCACCTTATCGTTTTGAGGAAAGGTAATGAAAATACTACATTAATATATGCCGCCATGTCACCCCGCAAATTATTACAATGCCGCATATAACAATTTGCGTTGAGCTTAATTTCCCCAAACGCAATATGTTATAAAAACATGACGTGCTACAACTTTATAACATTTTGCGCCGTTATATTTTGCGGGTTGACACCGCCTTATGAACACCACCCTTTTACAATACATTGTGGGGCATAGGGGGTTGTTCATTACATGGACATTTTCAGCGTATACGTGAATCCGAGATACGTTACATTGTTCAGTAGAAAAAAGAAATTAAGGTAAAGTCTGGTGATCCCAATATATCTCTTTGAAAGTGCGATTCGAACTTTAAAAAGGAAGCAAGAAAAGCTACTCACTTGCCAAGACTGGACAGAAAGAACTCGTTATTATGTGGATGACCTTTCTTCATCAATGCTTCTGTGCTGCAGTCCTTGTTAAGCGACCTTTTCAATATTGCTTGCAGTAAACCATGGGGTGCAATCTCGATGACAATGGCGTTGTTAGGCACGTGTTTGAGACCTTCTTCAAACAGTACAGGGCTTACAAGGTTTTTAACGTGATAGTCTGCTGAGGAATACTTCGCACCTTCCGTAGACCATTCTGACTCTGGGAATGATGTGCTGATCCAACGCTCTGTGCGTTCTTTTGATGTGATTGTCTTTAATGAGAAATTAAACAATAATAATAATAAAAAAAAACACACACAAAAAAAAAAAAAAAAAAAAAACGTCAATGCGGTTTGTACAGAACCCGGGAAGGGACATGCTTTTTTATTTTTATTATGTTGTGCGAACAAGATAATATCTTTAGCGGACAAGATACTATCTTGTTCGGACAACATATTATCTGGTGCGGACAAGATATTATCTTGTGCGGACAAGATATGATCTTGTTCCCACAACATTATATCTTATGCACACAAGATATTATAATATCTTGTGCACACAAGATATTATCTTGTTTGCACAACATATTATCTTGTTTGCACAACATAGATCTTGGGAAGTTGTGCGGACAAGATATTATCTTGTGCGGACAAGATATTATCTTGTGCGGACAAGATAGTATCTTCTGCTGACAAGATAATATCTTGTACGCACAAGATCTATGTTGTGCAGACAAGATATTATCTTGTGCGGACAAGATAATATCTTATTCGCACAACTTAATATCTTGTGCGTACAAGATACTATCTTGTCTGCACAAGATAATATGTTGTCCGCACAAGATAATATCTTGTGCGGACAAGATATTATGTTGTGTTGACAAGATATTATCTTGTCCGCACAAGATAATATCTTGTCCACAAAAGATAATATGTTGTCCACACAAGATAATATCTTGTCCGCACAATATATTATCTTGTGTGCACAACTTATAAAATAAAAAAAATCATGTCCCTTCCTGGGTTCCGTAGGTTTGCGACCAGAAAAGATACAAATTAAATTGCTCAGCTACAACGGCAAGCAAGAGTGTTGTGATTTTGTTAACAGTAAAATTGATATATAAATATGTTCTGAATAGACCACTTTTGGTAGACAACTTTTGAACAGTCGCAAAGGTGGCATCTTAGTAGAGGACATAAGGTGTAGAAAAATACTGAAAAGTAAACTGTATGCTTAAAAGAAGAATTAGTCTTAATTCTAGGTGATTTTACATATAAATAGACTCATACTATGTTTACATGAACCACCACATTACGAAAACACGCCTATACAAATACTGAAAAAATGAAAATTTTAAGATGAAAAATTGGGATATTTTTCTTATTTCGGCTCAAAATATAGATTTGGGTACCCACAATCTATATTTTAGAGCAGAAATAAGAAAAATAAGGTTTACCCCTGTAAACCCCAGTTTTACTATATAAAAGTGGGGTTCAAGGGGGTCAAAATTATATAAGCGTGTTTTCGTGATGTATACACAGAACAAAATAATGCACATCAGTTGCAACCTCAAATACAAAGACGCTGTCTGTACGGATGCACAGACTAATCGCATCTTTTTATTGAATGTTTCCCACGACTACCATAAATAAATGTTGATAACTAATTTGGGGGAGATATCATGTGAACAAATCCATGAAATATACACCCCAAAACCACATTTTATATAGAGAAAACAGGGGTTTACGGGGGAAAGTTTTTTTTCTTATTTCTACTCCAAGACGTAGGTTGTGGATACATGTACTCGTTAGAACCAACTCAATGAGGCGGTTCTAACGAGCACACACAGCCTCTGTTTGCAGTATAAAGAAGAAAAATAGCATGGATTTTCACCAGGAAAATAGCCATTTTGGAGATGTAAAACAATGCACTTTGTCACAAGGGTGTTTTATCGTAATATTAGCTTATCGAGCTCGTTAGAGGTCAAACTGTTAACTTTCTAGCAAGTACAAATGCACAATATGAAAAATGTTGGTATTATGTGAGTCGATTTTTTCAGCTGAAATATTAGTTTATTTGCCATATATAATAATCAAAATTTTAGTGAAATGTTAACTAACGACGTCTCTAGTTATGAACAAGCGGTCCCAGAATAAAATATGCATGTAAAATAGTGCATTCCTTTATGACAATGACCTTTTTTTTGTGATGAAAAAAAAACCTAAAAAAAAAGAGATATTTTTCTTATTTATTTGACAAACATAAATTGTGTGCTCGATAGAAACGCCTCTCCGATGCGGTTCTAAAGAGTAACAGCAATATGTTTTATAGCAAAATTAAAATTAGAAATAAAATAAAACATGATGTTTACCATTGAGAAACCTATATTTTTCTATATAAAGTTAAGATAACCATAATTTTCATTTAATATACGAGCTTGTTAAAGTTATTACAATAAGAAAACACATCTATACAAAATCATTGTAACCCTTATCGCCGAGAAAATAAACATTTTAAGAGGCGGTTCTAACGAGTACCTCAAGCTATATATTAAGCAGAAATAAGGAAAATATCGCAATTTTTCAGGCGGTTCTAACGAGTACCTTATCTATATTTTGAGCAGAAATAAGAAAAATATCACTATTTTTCCTCTTAAAATTTCAGTTATTCGGCGGTAAAATTTACATTGTATTTGTATAGGCGTGTTTTCGTAATCATTACATGAGCTTGGGAACGTTCTTAACAATTCTTACCGTTTCTAATGCTCTTCGTAAGGCCGCTGCCACACTTTGCATGAAGTGAGAATGAAACGCTACACCAGCACTGGCGACCATCTTAGCAAATACGCCTTTCTGTTGAAGAGTGTCAACAAATTGTTTAACTGCTTCTTCCTCTCCAGAGATTGTCACAGAATCCTCGGCATTGTGACAGGCCGGAAAGACACCTGGTGGACACTGGTCTATAGTTTCTTGCCAGGATAATCCTGAAAATGTCATTATAACGAATGTAGGGCTGCGGTTACAAAAAGTTGTTTCATGGTAAACTCTGCTGAGCATGGAATTTGAAATGCTGACAAATATTTAAGAAAATTAATGAGGCAGATTAGCAGTTTGTTCTGATCAGATAAGTTGGTAATGTTATCTCACCCGTTCATATAATCAAAAGCAGGACATCTCATGCTGAATTGAGTTTAGAATAAAAAGGTTATTACCTATTTTTGTGAGCTCTACAAGCCACAGAAAAAAGTCATCTTAGGAACGTCTTAAAATAAATACATGTAATTCGAAAAAACAAAAAATAAAAAAGGCATGTGAAAAGTCGCAGACAAAAGCCAAAATCGTGTAAAGTCAACAAATAAGTCTGAGAGAAAAGTAAAAAAAAAGCAGTAAAGTCATCGGAAAGGTAACAGACAAGAGCAAAAATCATTGAAAGACAGAAGTGAAGTCATAGAATAAGTTTCAGACGATAGTCATAATTATTGAAAGTTATGGAATAAGTCGCATGCAAAAGTCAAACAT
This sequence comes from Lucinisca nassula, assembly GCA_963580285.1. Taxonomy (NCBI): domain Eukaryota; kingdom Metazoa; phylum Mollusca; class Bivalvia; order Lucinida; family Lucinidae; genus Lucinisca; species Lucinisca nassula. The sequence continues at coordinate 137,980,951 of OY757010.1, read as the reverse complement.
GGGCAGTCACGAAATTTATCGCAGACAAAGTCATAATTGTGATAAGTCATGGAAATAGTCGCCGACAAAAGTCATAACTGTGTTCAACTAGTAAGAAAAAGTCCCTCGGAAAGGCCACGATCAACGAACGCAGCCATCTCAAGTTACCAAAAGAAATTAAGTGACATGGAGTCACAAACAAAAACAGACGAAACATTAACCAACGGCACATACAACAGGGCAAAAGAACGACCGCATTGGGACGCTCAGTAGTAAAACTACTTGTGTGTGTGTGTGGGGGGGGGGGGGGGGGGGTTGGGCGTTCAACTCCAGAGTTTATGAAATTTCAACCCTTAGTCATGGAAAAAGTTGCAGACAAAAAGTCATAAACTTGGAAAGTTATGGAATAAGGTGCAGAAAATAGTAGAAAATAAACGGAAATCCATGGTAAATGTTAAAGTCGGAAACAAACGTCAGACTGTAAGTTTGCACAATGAATAAAAGTTTGCATAATAGCGTTATCTTTGCTTTGAATTTAGGACCGGAATCTGTAAGCTTATATCTGCTTTTTTGCTCTACTGGTAGATTATCACTTATACAACAGACACCGTAATATACAGTAGGCAAATTATTTCCTTAAAGACAGGAATTCTTTAGGTCAATGAGGAAAAAATGTAAAAGTCACATCTGTTTTTCATGAAAGAGTTCATATTTTCATTAAACATACAAATCTTACATACCCACAGCCGCCATAGCTCCCTTTGGTAAACTTGCCACCTCAATACAATGACCTCTCCAATATGCCGCCAGCACGGCCTGTTTAGCCGTCAGACAGCCATCAGCATAGGCACACGATATTTCCCCTACTGAATGGCCGATTATACCATCCGGTTTAATTCCAAGAGTGGTTAACGTGTCTATCAAAGCGACCTGAAACGAAAATATACGTGACCCTTTTGCTGAATGAATCATGTGAAACAAACATTGCGAACTCAGTTGAGACTGCGTAAGTCTGATCTGAGATTGCGCGATATGCTAGATTCTACGCTTCGAACGCTGAATCTGGCCGAGTTTGAACACGGGGTTATTTAAGCATTCGCTCAGAGCTCACTACCTGAACCCACATGTACCATTGTCACGCCTTAAAATGAATTTAGCGGGAAGGTTACACCAATAATATCAGAATCTTACATGGATGAAAAAAAGCGGTAGATAGAAAAATCCGTCCCGAGGGTCACTGCCCGTCATCACGAGGCTTGCCGAGTGATGCTGGACAGTGATTCCTCGGTACGGATTTTTCTGTCTACCTCTCACACCCTTATAAGATTATTTTTCTGCAATGCCTTTCATTTAAGAGTGAATTTTTATAATGCAGTCACTTCGATTGTTGACGTTTGCCATATCTTGATAACAAAAGTGTAGCGTTTTTGACGTCACTGTACGTGCAGCGACGTCAAACTTAACGACGGCTTACGTGACGTCCCGTTCAACCAGTGCACATCAACCACGTGGACTTTTATCCTATCCCTGGATAGGATAACCTGAGTAGCATAAGAATTTCTACACCAGGGTTAATCTCCGGATTTCGTCTTGTGTGCAATAATGTTGTATCCCAACAAGGAGTTATTAAATCGACATCTGTCGCAGGCGCAAGACTACAAGATGTACATTCTACTTAAAGTGAACGTATGTTGTTTGTACCCAAGACTCTTTGACGTCAAAACAAGGCGAAAAAATCTGTATATATATCCACTGGAAATAAGGCTCACGTTACAGCCTTGGTTTTCTTCACTCTCTTGAGAAGTACTATGTTTTGCAATAATACAGCTTACGCCCTTCTAGCGTCTTCTGGGGCATGTTTCGTTATTCAAATTACCAAACTGGGCTCATTGATACCAAAGGAAATAAAATATACACCAACTATGAAGAAGTTCTGGGAAATTTTATACTCACCGAACTTTCTAAAACTTTGCAAGAACATGTTAAAGTTCCTTGCATGTTATCGTAATGTTATTGTACATCACGTGAATAAATCCGTGAAAAATGAACAGTGACTCTACTTTATATAGAGAAAACTGGGGTTTACGGGGTTCATGTATACATTATTTTGTTCTTATTTCTGTTCCAAGACAAAGGTTGTGTGAACTTGCTAGGACCGGCCAAACAACCTATGTTTGCAGATTAAACAAGAAAAAAAATCAAAAACTATCATCAGAAAAGTAGCCATTGTGTCAGAAGAAACTTTTTGAGCTCATCGGGGCAATTGTAATGGGTTACCACATTTAATAATCCCTTTGTTTCAAGTGGCGTTTCCGGGCGGGTCACAGCATGGACTTTTAACGCCATTGCTATTGAACATTAATAGATTAAAACAAAATTTACCTGTATGGATATAATTCCAGTTATTGAATTCACAACTCTGTCAAACTGCTTGCCATCAGACATCAAGTTGTCATCCAAGGTAATTCCCAGTGGCTTTAAGATGGCGTCGGATTCCATTATAGAGTTTCGGAATACGTCTATTTTCATCATATCTCTGCCCATAGCTGGCCACTGAGAGCCCATACCCGACAGGACAAACCATACCGGGCGTTTCTCAACGATGGTTGCTTTCTGTAATTTGAATATCAAAAAGGAATTGTTCAAAAGCTCTTGTACGTACATGTGCATTGAACAGTGGCAAGCGCGCACTCACAATAGACTTTTCTTGTTTACCAGTGGACCCGAAGTTATAAAGCACAGTAGCTGTTCAATTATAAAGCCCAGATGGCTACCACTGACTTGACGGATATCCATGTAACACTACTCTCGCTATTCTTGTCGCAGTGAGATAAGAGTGTTGCTTAACCCTTGTCCTGCTGAATTTTTATATATGCCACACCCACTACCTATTATCAACCAATCATATTACTTGATGAAAATTATTGCAACAAATTCATAATTTGAATGGCAAACAATGTAGATCATGATCAGATGGCTTCTGACTAGATCCTGATCAGATGGCTTCGTCAGAAGCCATCTGGTCTGGATCTACATTGTTTCAAAGAAAAGGCATATCCGGGATTAGCAGGACAAGGGTTAAGAGGGTTATCTATGGACTGGAATCATGTGTTGCGCTTGGCAAAGAGTATAGACCCAGATTAGACGCCTAAGAACGTGGCGTTTTGTCAAGTCTACACTGTTTGCTTACAATTACTTACAGTACAGGAATATAAACGTTAAATGAAACACTGCCATTATGAAAACACGCCATTAAAAATACATTGCAAAATTTACCCCCGAAAAACGGAAATTTTAAGATGAAAAACAAAACGTGATATTTTACTTATTTCTGCTCACAATATAGATTGTGGGTACTGGTTAGAACCGCCTCATCGAGGTGTTATAGTTTTATATTAAAACTTTTATAGAGTTCATCGGTTTTTTTAAATTCAAATCTGCGAGTTTTAAAATTGATCTATACCGTAAACTTCGCTGAAAAAAAACGACAACAAAACAAAACAAACAAACAATTTTTTTTGCAAAACTCGTGAAAACATTGATGTTGTCATACGGACCATAAATTCGGCTTTGATTTGATACATGTACCACAAGGCCAGAATGAATGGAAGTGTAGGAAATTAAGCAAAAACAACATTTCCCCTCCTACCTTTATCTGTTGCAAGGACAGCAGTTTGACGTCCCAGTGACGCCAGATAGACAAACATTCTCCACACCCATCCACCCCACGGTTTTGACTGAACATATACATGTATATCTTTATTATATAATGCATATATTTATCATATAACGTCGCTGTTATGAAATCTGGATGTGTTTAAAAATTCTCAGCGTATAATGAAGTCAGAGGCTCGTAATGTGGCCCAGATGTCTGTGTGATACGAGGTCTTGAAAACGTGTACAGGTTTCAAATAAATACATGTCAAATCTTCATCCCCATATATGTGACAAAATAGTGAACTATCATCAACAGTTCATGCCCATATAAATAATATTGTTTTAAGTGAACTATTCCATCCACGAAAAAATGCCCCCGCCCATAGTTACTTGAACAAATAGATGGGCTGCACGATATGTCCATGCAGAGCTGAAACCGACCCGCACACGGGTACTGGTAAACCGCTTAGAGGATCTAAGCCTGCCCAGGCAAAGCGGTGCGTGTCGGACCGTCCATGCTTAAAAACCCTATTGGTTTCATTGGGCGTCAGGGCTTGAGATGTCATTTTGTCTCAATGTCGGTAAAAATCCCACAAAATTGGAAGCAACATCTCCAAAATGACCTTTACAGTGTTGACGGGGACGTTGAACCACAAATCAACCAACCAACCAACCATCCACGACAAACCACTTGGCGTTTCAGAAATGCAAAGTGTAATGAGCACGGCATTCAACAGGGGACATCTTCAGGAAACTTGTTCAGTATAAATATTCGTTGCATACCTTTACGTTTCTGATAGCGTCGTTGCCATTTAATATGGTAAAACCTCTATGTGGATGGGTGTCGATAGGCAAGTTAGCGGTTTGGTTTAGCAAACCATGCAATTCTATGTCATCATGATGTTTCTGAGCAAGATTTAATACATCTTCTAGTCCTTCTTGAATTCTTGATCCGTACACAAAAAGTCGAGTCTTGTCTTTGTCATTTCTTTCTAATCTAGGTTTGTCGTACGATTTCAAAATCACATGGACATTGGCACCTCCAAAACCGAAAGAATTGAGCCCAACAATACCGCCTTCCCAAGGTGTATTCTTACTGACAATCTTCATTCTACCATCAACTAATCCTGGAATCATTTGGTTCGGACTGTTGTAGTGGAGGTTGGCAGGGAGCATGTTTTCCTCCATAGCTATTACCATTTTCGCAATAGCACAAACACCTGGAAAGATATAAAATCTAGGATCAGTTCAAAACCAATTTAGTTGTAAATGAACATTTTTAACCTTCGATCATTCCGAATACCAAGAGAACCTGATATTTCAGATAATCACCCCCCCCCACCCACTGAGGGCTTGAGTTGTTTGGTGAAACAGAAAATATTGACATATTCAAACCCATTGGTGCCTGATGATAATTTTGCTTTTTTCAATTAAATGCGTTGAAACTTTGCTATTCCTAATAGCAAATATGTCAAAATGATAACAGCTTTTACATAAGTTTTTGAGCAAAATTATTAGTATATTTGCCATATTAAATGATCAAAGTTTTAATGATACGTTAACTTGCTGACCTGAGATTTCAATAAACGTATTTGTGAGATTTGAAGTTTAACTTCCCTGTCAACACTGTAAAGGTCATTTTGGAGACGTTGCTTCCAATTTTGTGGGCCTTTTACCCGACATTAAGATGAAATGACAACTCAAGCCCTGCCGCCCAATGAAACCAATAGGGATTTTAGGCAATGACGGGCCGACTCGCACCGCATTGCCTGGACAGGCTTAGATCCTCTAAGCGGTTAACCAGTACTCGTGTGCGGGTCGGTTTCAGCTCGGCGTGGAAGCATCTTGCAGCCCATCTATTTCTTCGAGCCCCGATGGGCGGGGACTTTTCAATAAACGTATGTGTCTGTATATATGTACATGTATATTAGTTTTGAACAACTGACCCGTAATGTCAGAAAAGATTAACACCACCAGTTACATGTAAGCCACGGCGGGTCGAACCCCAAACATGGAATATTTGTCTCTGTCCCTCTTAAAAAGTCTTTTTGAAAGCAAATAAGGATAAAAAATACATACCAGATGGGGATTCCGGGTGTCCCATATTGGTTTTAACTGAACCAATCATAAGTGGGCTTTCCCTGTCCTGACAGAACACGTCACATATGGCATTGCCCTCCTGGGAATCCCCGGCGACGGTGCCTGTCCCATGAGCCTCTACGTATGCTACATCCAATAGACTTACTCCTGCCTCTCTGTACGTCTCTCTTAGGAGTCTTTTTTGCATATCACTTGACGGGAATGTAAGACCTAAATTCAATAAATGAGTTGAGCAATGACAAAAGCATCCATAGAATTATCCGATTTACCATTCGTTCAATGAGCTCGCGCATCCAATTAATAGTGTAAGACGCATGACTTCTTCCACGAAGCTTTCTCATTGTAGCACAGACGCTTGGGGTAAGATCACTTGCTAATATTTTTGCAAAGTTATATTTGCATGTTGCTATAATTGGAACACTTTCCATCATCATAAAACATGTACAGAAACTTCTAGAACTTCCTTTTTACTATCACGGTTCCAATTTGTACTAATTTAAGCTTTGATAGTAAAAACGACGTTTACAAACCTTGTCTACAGGTTTCTAAATATTTTTATGATGATGTTTAATGTTACAATTACAAAAAAGTTTTCTATTACGCAGCACTCTGTCGTCAAAACAACAAAAATAGCGCAGCCGTTTTCAACATTACGAAAACACGCCTATACAATATATTGTAAATTTTACCACCGAAAAATGTAAATTTTCAGATGAAAAATTTCTATATTTTTCTTATTTCTGCTCACAACATAGATTGTGGGCACTCGTTAGAACCGCCCCGGTGAGGCGGTTCTAACGAGTACCCACAATCTATATTATTGAGCAGAATAAAGAAAAAATATTGTTTACCTCTGCGAACCCCAGTTTTACTATTATATAAAAGTGGGGTTCAAGGGGGTCAAAATTATATAGGCGTGTTTTCGGGATTTCTAACCATTACCTGGATTCATTGATAGTTATATGTACATCAATATCGGAGACCTCTATGTTTAGTAACTTTGGGTCGACTGCCTTTTTCTCAACGAGTTTAATAAATTCAATAATTCATGAGCACGAATGCAAGATTCCATTTTAAACGCATATTTTACGAAAACGTCAATATTCCGCCATTAGTGACTCGACGTCGTTAAGCCCTTCGTACCTGTAATGTTACGGGGCGTATCTAACTAAATTGCATATTAAATCCACTATTGGATTATCGAATTTATTACATGGCGTTATTTCATTTTCAGACGCGACGTCATATGATATGTTATTTCTCAAACACCATGCTATTACGTTACACTTACCTTCAGGCTTGTATCCATCGGTGTTTGTCTTGGAATGCATCACGGTACAGTATATTCGTTTGGCACATGGTTTCTTCTGTAGATATAAGACAACGATGGCCTCGCTGCGACAATAGCCATCACCTGAAGAAGAGTGATTATATAAGAAATAGATCAGCTCTAACTGTGAGTTGTTGAGTATCAAATCACGGTTTGGAGGTCAGCTGTAAAGTAGATCAAATCACGCGCGCGTAGCGCGCGTAATTTGTCTACTTACAAGTGATTGTGTGTTTGTATAAGAAATAGATCAGTTCTAACTGTGAACTGGAGGTCAGTTGTAAAGTAGATCAAATCACGCGCTAAAAGTATCGAATTTAATGACGTCACCGGTCACGCTCTTCCTAGCCGTGATTTGTTGTAGAATAAAACACAGTTATTTTCCATTGCCTATATAGGCGCGCTGTGTTAGAATTGATAGTATGTTGGTGTTTTACTTTCCGCCACCAATTAATGCCATATAGCGACTGGACTTTGGTTGAAAGACTTACCTAAAGTCTTGAGAAACCCGGAAACTAGCCCACGGCCCCTGGTTTGTAAGTTTATCTACAAATTCGTTTTGTATGAAAGCAATATAAACTTGAGGAATGTCGGTGGGTCTCTAATGAGGTATTTAGAGTAAAACAATGTAATTTACATATTATACTGTTTTACTCAATTAATTTGTTCATTACAATGTAATGTATATAGAACAAATTATAATAAAGTAAGTGGAACCTTAGAATTTCCCTGATTTTGTTTGATTGTCTGATTGATTTTTAATTTAACGTCTCCCTAAATACTATATGAACCATTTTGAAGACGGTCTTCTAGTTTTGTAGGACTTTTACCCAATATTGAGATGAAATGATATATCGAGCCCTGCCGCTCAAAGAAACCAATAGGGTTTATATGCATGGACGGTCCGACTCGAACCACTTTGGCTGGACAGGCTTAGACCCACTAAATGGGTTACCAGTGCCCATGCGCGGTGGGTTTCAGCTCTGCGTGGGAAGCACCATGCAGCCCAATCTATTTCTCCAAGCCCCGATGGTGGTGGTGGTGGGGGGGGGGGGGGGGGGGGGGGTGGGCAAGAATTTACCTGATATGTAACACAAGTAACCCCCGGGACAAAAGCTCTCCGTACACTTTCGAACAGTCCCAAAGGTGGTCTCCCGCAAGAGCATGCTGAATGTAGAAAATACAAAGAAACCTTCTAGATATACTCTTAAAAGCACAACAATTTGTCTTACATTTAGGCAGTCTTAATACCAGAATTTCATTGCATATACGGTTAAGATGTTCGGGGCGACAACTTTGTTCGGCCTAAGATTTATTGTTAGTATTACTTACCCGTTTCATCAAAAGATTTACACATTCCATCAGGAGACAACATGCCAAGTTTCATGAAGTGTAGCGATGTTATTGGTTGAAGACAAAGGTTCGACCCAGCAACGATAGCCGCATCACAGTCACCATTTCTGATGCTCGCCAAAGCTTGATTAAATGCGACCATACTAGCTGAACAGGCTGTATCCATTGGAACGCTAGGACCTGTATAAAAATAGACAGAAATAATTTGGGCTGCTACAGGCGAGAGGTCTTCAAGTCTCAAATCAATCTGTAAAGAAACTATTACGATAACACGCCTGCTTAAATGTACTGAATATTTTACAATCAAAACCTGTAAATTTTCAGATGAAAAATTCTTATATTTTTCATATTTTTTTTTGTAAAACACACCTTGTGGGAACTCGTTAGAACCGCCTCACCGAGGCAGTTCTAATAAGTACCCACAATATGTGTTTTCGAGCAAAACCGTATACCCTTGTAAATCCCAGTTTTACTTTGTCACTACAGCTGGTGTCTGGGAATGTGTGGCGGCCGTAAAATGTCTCCCTGCCCTTCATCATAGTGTAGTTTATATTTTCTTGTCCTTTGGGATCACTGATATCATTGTTGAATTTTGAAAATATTTGAGGGTCACTGATGAGTCCTAATTGGCCAAAACTAGCTAGTCCGGCCCAGAAAACATGTCCACTCCACATTTTCCAGTTCTGTGGTGTACCCTTTCTAGAACATATTCAAGGAGGTCAGAATTATATAGGCGTGTTTTCGTGATGTCAAGTCACAAACCAGTGTGTCCACAAATATAGTTAGCATACAACGATAAAAAGCTTCGAATCAACGGCCATCCATACAGCGCAAGGCGAAGACTGATCAGATTGCGTGGATACGCAGGCTGATCTGAGTCTTCGTTAGTCATTGCTAAAAGCATACTATATGTTATTAGCATAACTTTGATTCATAATTTGTTTTAAACCTCCACTGCCATTTGAATCGCATATGCACTGTCATCTCTCTCTCTCTCTCTCTCTCTCTCTCTCTCTCTCTCTCTCTCTCTCTGTGAGTGAGTGAGTGTTTGAGTTGTACGTCCCATCAACAGCTAAGGTCATAGGGAGACGGGACCTCGGTTTAAAGTCTCATCCGAAAGTCTGGAGAAGCCCGGGAATCTCTGGTTTACAAGGCGAGTAGCGAAACCACTACACCACGGTGGCTTCTAACTCTCTCTCTCTCTGAATTTGAAATGTATGAATTTATGTATATTTTATGATTATTTTAACCCGTTTAAGTCTAGCATTTATAAATGGTACATAGGCAAACGATGCAGACCAAGATGAGACGCTCCTCATCATGATCTGCATTGTTTGCTTAAGAAACAGCAATTTATGTTAACATAAACCTCACATCTCTAAAATGAAGAATGGACACTCCAAAATAATAAGGATGCACGGCTCCACTCGGCTTAAATGGGTTCATGGTACATTTGCACTTGTTTTATGTATATGTTTATGTCTTGTGGGTGAAGGCCCCAAGGAAGATTGGTATAGCCAATTAGGTTACCCTCGTTAAATAAAATATTGGGGATTGAAGAAATAAATGGGCTGCATGATGCTTCCACGCAGAGCTGCATCCGATCGCACACGAGTACTCGTAAACCGCTTAGAGGATCTAAGCCCACCCAGGCAAAGCGGTGCGAGTCGGAGCGTCCATGCTTATAAACCCTATTGATTTCATTAGGCGACAGGACTTGCATTACGAAAACACGCCTATACAAATACAGTGTAAATTATACCGCGGAAAAAACGAAAATTTTAAGATGAAAAATTGCGATATTTTTCTTATTTCTGCTCAAAACATACATTGTGGGTACTTGTTTGAACCGCCTCGATAAGGCCGTTCTAACGAGTACCCACAATCTATGTTTTAGAGCAGAAATAAGAAAAAATAAGGTTTACCCCTGTAAACTGTTTTTCTATATAAAAGTGGGGTTCAAGGGGGTCAAAATTATACAGGCGTGTTTTCGTGATGAGATGTCATTTCCTCTTAATGGCGGGTAAAAGTCCGACACAAATGGAAGCAATGTCTCCAAAATGACCTATATAGTGTTGACGGGGACGTTTAACATCAATTCTAACACAGCGCGCCTATATAGGCAATGGAAAACAACTGTGTTTTATTCTACAACAAATCACGGCTAGGAAGAGCGTGACAAGTGACGTCATTAAAAACTGCCAATTGATGACGTCACTAGTCGATTTCCTTGACGTTAGACGGTGTAACGTCATTTTCTCGCCTCGAAAACGTTAAAAAGGATGTAAATGCATGTGTTTCAGTCGTTTATTTTAGCGGGATTTCTTCTAACAATGGCGAAAAGTTGTGAGATTTTGAAGGAAACAACAACATAATTGCCGATTTTCAGCGTGTTAGAATTGAAATAGATCAGCTCTAGTCTGTAATTTATTTAGTAATAAATCACAGTTTGTCGGTCAGTTGAAAGTAGACAAATCACGCGCGCTACGCGCTCGTGATTTGTCTACTTTACAACTGACCTCCAAACTGTGATTTATTACTCAACAAATCACAGTTAGAGCTGATCTATTTCTTAAATCAAACACAACAAAATTTACTTACTAGTCGCACATGTTTGAAGACAGCATAGTTATGCATTTTAATACTGTTATGACAAAAAACTGATATTTGTTTTTCTGTTGACCTTCTATATTATAATGTTATTAATCAAATAATTTCGTATTGGCCAAGATACAGGTCCGAGGTCTGCTGTATTGGCACGAGGCCGAAGGCCGAGGCCAATACAGCTGACCAAGGACCTGTAACTTGGCCAATACGAAATTACTTGATTAATGACAATTTTATTAATTGACGCGATTAAAAACATGATTTATGATTTTTGAATATTGGTTGACCTTGTGTAATATAGGATAATCAATTAATAATATAATGTTATTAATCGAGTATTTCGTATTGGCCTAGTTACAGGTCTGAGGTCTGTTGCATTGGCCCCAGGCCGAAGACCGAGGCCAATACAGCTGACAGAGGACCTGTAACTGGGACAATACGAAATTACTTCGGCCACGGGCCAATACAGCAGACCTCGGACCTGTAACTAGACCAATATGAAATTACTTGATTAATGACAATTATATTACTTGACACCATTAAAAACAGGATTATTGTTTTTTGACCTCAGTGCTATAACGGATGACCTCCGAACAATACAGGATAGTCAATAAATAAAATACTGTTATGACATAAAACTGATATTTGTTTTTCTGTTGACCTTCTATATTATAATGTTATTTTTCAAGTAATTTTACAGGTCCGAGGTCTGCTGTGTTGGCCCGAGGCCGAAGGCCGGGGCGAAAACAGCGGACAGAGGACCTGTAACTGGGACAATACGAAATTACTTCGGCCTCGGGCCAATACAGCAGACTTCGGACCTGTAACTGGGCCAATATGAAATTACTTGATTAATGACAATTTTATTAATTGACACCATTCAGAACATGTTTATTGATTTTTGACCTCAGTGTTAATACCGATGACCTCCAACAATACAGGATAGTCAATTAATAAATTGCTATACACTGTAATATGTAAATATATAAATACATGTATAAAGTATCTAGTTGGTACAATGCGTCTCTAATGCTGCGTCTCATACATTTGTTGACAGGTCGATCGACATTAGTTTCTGAAATTAAATCTTCTGTCTCTTCAACATCGCTTTCTAAAATTAGAGAGTGGGACTCTTCTGATGTTGCATGACATTCTAAGTCAGTTCCCATCTAATTGGCACACCCAAGCATGAACACGCTATGAGGGATAAGATGGACGACCTTATATTTAAAGATATAGATACGTGTATGTCATAACGTGTAGTGTCAAAAATATAAAACTAATATTTTCTTTCTTTCTAAAATTAAATCGTTATTTTTTCTTCTTCCTTTCAACTAATGACAAAAGCCTTAAACACATACCTTTGAAGTCGAAGAAATAAGACAATCTATTGGCAAACATGGATACAGCCGTCCCGGTCAGGATGTATCCGGTATCCCAGTCTTCACCCCGTGTCAAAACACTACCTGAGTCCGCGGACTGAGTGCCAACAAATACTCCAGTTCGTGAGCCACGGGTGTCTTCGGGGTTTACACCTAAAGGGCAGATAATTCATGTTAAGTATAAGATCTTCAAACGCTTCAGCCATTTACTAACCATTAAGATGCCAAGAAAAACTCATCTGAAAGTGAGGCCTAATTATGTCGTCTGCGAGATCGTATTGCATTTGTTTCAAAAAATGTTTTTACTTACAGGCAAACAGTGAGGACCCTAATCAGAGAAAAACAGTCTGCTCCAGGTTCATAGAAGAGCAGACTGCACTAGGTTTAAACTGTTTCAATGATAACTTTTTAAGTGACCAGCAGACTAAAAACAGACGACAATTGTTGAAATTAGCATCTTAAGAGTTAAAAATAACTCACTATGGTACTCCTTAATTTCGCATTGGACATCCGTAGACAAGGCAGATTATTCCATTCAAGACGTTTACTTTGATAATCTCATAATATGTTACATGTATGTATCACTTGAAAGCGCTATAGAAGACGATTTTCGGTGCTTGACCTCGTTAAACTGCGGGCGAATATCGGTCATTTTAGGCCCTTCCGAGACGATTTGAACATACCTGCGTCTACAATGGCTTCGTATGTTAGTTCGAGCAGATTACGCAGCTGCGGGTCCATAAAGGAAGCTTGCTTTGGATGAACGCCGAAGAACTCCGCATCAAATTTATTCAGATCTTTCAACTTTCCATGTCGTTTAGGGAGTCCCCATTTGCCTGTAACGAACAGAAAAGAGACAATAAGAACAATTCTGCATACACGTGTACATCTTACAGGCAAGTGTACGGGTTCACTAATGTTTAATGGGCTGGTATGGTGCGATGAAGGCGTCATGTATCTTTTGTCACCTTGGCGTCTAACTGATATTGGCTTTACAGCTGGGCAAGGCCAGCTGTCCGCGCAACAGGTATATTCATCACGAAATCACGCCTATATAATTTTGACCCCCTTGAACCCCACTTTTATGTAATAAAACTGGGGTTTAGAGGTGCAAACTTTATTTTTCGTATTTCTGCTCTAAACATAGATTGTTGGCTCTCGTTAGAACCGCCTCGGTGAGGCGGTTCTATCGAGTACCCACAATCTATATTTGAACAGGAATAAGAAAAATACCACAATTTTTTCATCTAAAAATTTTATTTTTTGGTGGTAAAATTTACAATGTATTTGTATAGGCATGTTTTCGTAATGAGCCCCACAGCCACCCATTTTCTTTTGAAAAATGCTAGTTCTGAAGATATAAAAGGCGTCATTTTATCGCGCAATGTGTGTTACGTTAATGCTATAACCCATTGTATACTGGTGGACTCTTCCATTGCTATATGCTGGATAAGTCCATTTGCCATAAAAGGTGTGGCAGGCATATTCTTTCATTTTTATTCTATTTTTTGACGGAAAATTCTGATAGCAAACAGTGCAGGCCCTGATGAGCCTGCACTGTTTGCCAAGGTACTCCTATAGGTGTTTGCCGCATGCAAAGGGATAAACATCCCTGTAAAACCCTGCTTCGTATGGAGAAAAAAGGCTCAGTTTCGTGGAGGACTACTTCTATTTCTTTACTTTTGTGTATAACACAGGTTGTATAAACTCGATGAGGTAGCGTTAATAAGCAGCCACAATCTTTTTGGACAGTAGTTAAGGTTCCTCAATACATTTGCACAAGAAAAATATAGGTGTCAGATTTGCATGTTATTTTTTCCCAAAATATGATCCTGATTTCCTTTTAAAATGCCTGTCCTAGAAGAAGAATGTTTGGCGGTGCTAAAGGTTAATACAGCAAATACTTTCTTGCATTAGCAACACCTCAGTGCCTTTGAAAATAAATGCATTTCTGTATTTTTCACTTTCACCAGGAAAAAAATGAAAACGCCTTCTAGATTTTTTAAAAGTTACTAAAACAGCAGCAGATCAATAGTTCACAACAAATACTAGCGACTTGGACAAAGCTTTCTATCAAAAAGCGTACCTGAATTGAAAACCAGAATTTTTTTTGACATGTTTTTCTTCATGGGCGCCGCCATCTTCCTTTTTTGCTGTAAATCTGAACAGCTCAGATTTCATCAATTATGCCCTTCCACATTCTATTTTGCCCATTAACAATGAATATACCTTGAAAATTCAGCTTAATAGCCTTCTTCCTGCATATAGCATTATGGCATCGCCTATTTTGGAAGCATGTCATCACTGATAAATTATTGTAGCTGTCAAATTGAAAGAGATATCCATCTTGCCAAGGAAAAAACGTATTCATACGCCTTGGAACTAATTTCCAAAAATTACAATAGTACACCATTGTTTTTAAGTTAAACATGATATTCATTTTTGGAACTGTATTGCAACTAATTTCACGTACTTTCAACATAATTTGTTCGTTTATTTCTGTATAGTATGCATTCATTTCCGAACTATTTTTTATGTGTAATGTTTTCCACGTTGGTGTTGTTCGGCCCAGCTTCTAGTAAACAAATTGAGAAAATTAGATTTTTGAACCTTTTTTCATCAAAACATATTAAATGCATTGGGCTTCTATGAGTTTTTACCAGCCTACACATTGGTAAGTAGGTGACATAACAGATCATTAATTGGATTAGATACATATGTCCTTTGTGTTGTCCAGAAGTTCACCTGTGCAAAAATCAATTATTTGTTTATGGTGGCTCATGTGAACCAATGTAACAAACCAATGGGTAAAAATAATTTCTATACCATTGCAGTTATTGGCTGTGATCAGAAGCCTTTTGGACAAAGTTTCTGGTGCTGAACAGGCTGCTTTCAGTCCTTCAGTTCAAATATGGGGATAAACTGTTGGCTTATCTTCTTTTCAATTATTTGGTTTTGATTTATCCAATATCAAAGCACCCATCCTGTAAACACAATCAGTAACACAGTGAAGCTTTTGTGCAGTGATTGCATAAATTGTTATAAACTGCATGGATGAAATATATAAAATGAAGTACTGAAATCACCGAAGAAGGGCAATCATATTACAAGCTAAATGCAAGAGATTTCAACACCTCAGCCCAATCAATGAGCTTGTTGCCAAATTGGTAGAACTGGTCCCTTTTGGCTACCATACACTGAATTTAAAATAGTACCAGGTGAGATAATTACATTTTTTTAATTTTTGGGAATCATTAATTTTCAGTTCTATTTAGGTATTTTATTTAGAATTCCTCTGTTGCAGTGCCTAAAGGCAACCTTGGGCCACATTTCTATGATAGTATTTTTCACATTGTGGTTCTGTGGATTGAGATGTCATTTTTTTGCAAAACCAAGGAAAAATGCAATAATTTACTAAAATGGTGACTTTCGAATAAAAATCTTTGGCTTTCATATTCTTACATTTACATGGACTACCATCTGATGAAAAATCTTTTTGGGTAATTATTTGCAAATATGATTTTTTCAGTACCCCAAATGTAGTGAAATAACTGTATTGAGGAACCTTAAATACCTGTAGAAAGAAAAATGTCACGGACCAAATTTTATCAACAAATCGTCTACTGTTGTCGGGAGATAAGTTGACAGTGACGTAAAAGAGTAAACCATCACGGGTAGGTCTGACAGGTTGTTACATCCTTCATAGGTTAGCAGGACAGATTGTGCCGTTATAATTATCGTAATCGAAGCGTCGTACGGGATAGTGCTTAACAACAAAAACATTCGCTGACGTCACTTTCAACTTATCCTCCGAGGACAGTACTGTTGTCCTAAGATAAGTTGAAAATGACGTCAGCGAATGTTTTCATTGTCCACTGTTGTCAAAATGTAACGACGCTTCGGTAATGAGTATTATAACAGTATAGTCTGTCTTGCCAGCCAATGATGTGCATGATAATGATAACGGTGCAATCTATCAAACCTACTGTTGTCGGAGGATAAGTTGAAAGTGACGTCAGCGAATGTTTGTTTTGTTAAGCACTGTCCACTGTTGTCAAAAGGTAACAACGCTTCGGTTACGACAATTATAACGGTACAATCTGTCTTGCCAACCGATGAAGGGTGTGATAATGATAACGGCACAACCTGTCAAACCTATAACCTACCTTTGATGGTTTACTCTTTTACGTCACTGTCAACTTATTTTCCGACAACAGTACCTGTGGTGGTATACGCTTTTACGTCGCTGTCTATATTTATCCTCCGACAACATTAGCTGACTTCTTATACTGCTTTGCAATTTGTTTTAAATAACCTACAGGATTTAAGGATTAACCGAAACAGTCAATCTCACCCTGACCCTGCACAACCTAGATATCCTTTTTGAAAACACTATAGATCCAGATCAGCTGGCTTCTCGGAGGCTTTCTTATTCTTATTCTTCTCCATATGAGCCGGGCCACAGCATTTCCTACAATTAACATGTGCGCCCAGTCAAAAATCAGATCAGCCTGTTCATCCATATAGTATGAACAGAGGCTTTTCTTGCTGCATGAAGGCGCATTAGGTCATTTAGCTATCCATAGAGCGCACAACGAAGACTGATCAGACTGCGCGGGTGCGCAGGCTGATCTGAATCTTCGCTGGGCGCACAGGTCTTATTGTAGGTTTTGTCGTGCGCTGGCTCATATGCAAGGGGTTGGTTGTTGATACTGTTTACAAGCTCTGGCATTTTCTCTGTTTTTGTTTTACGGCCAATTGACGATTATTTCACTCAAATCGAGCCGACCGTTAATCAGAGGTGGCCGAAAACCGGATAACCCGGAGAAAAAACACCTCATCTTCCGTTTCAGAACTTGGAGTCTCACATATGACCTGAGCCAGGCTCGAACCACAGCCGCGTTGAAAGACTCAATGATTAAGAACTTGAATCAGCGCTCTTATCCACTAGGCCACGGAGCCCCAGCTCTTTCAATGGACACCCTGGTACAGCAATTAAATGTACATAAACGGAAACGTGCCTATATAACTTGATCCCCTGCAACCCCAGTTTCATACATGCAGAAGAAAAAGTTTTCAGGGATCTAGATCATTTTTTTTATTTCAGATCGTAAACATTGATTGAGGGTACTCGTTAAAATAGCCTCAACGAGGCGGTTCTAAAACGTACCCACAATCGATTTTTTGAGCAGAAATATGACAATATCTGAATACTCAACTGAAAATTTTCGTATTCATTGGCGATAAAATTTTCAGCGTGCTTTCGTAATGAAATTTTATAACGTGAATAAATGTAAAGCAAAATTTATGCGCTTCTAACGAGCACCCCAAATATATGTGTTCAACAGAACAAAGCAAACTATCTCGAATGTTTTCAGTCTGAACCATGAAAAAACGTTAAATTAATAAATAGTTCTTACCTGGCACCCAGCGTCTGTCATCTTCCGTTATCATGTCCACGCCATTCATGAGGTTGTCTCGGAATTCTTTCATGTTGGAGGACTCAGGGAACCGGCCCGAGATCCCACTGATGACCACCTCTCCAGTGTAAGGTTCACTCACGTGAATATCGGAGGCGCTTGTTGGCTCCATGTGCCCGGCTTCAGAATTCAATGGCGTTTCTGGCATTTTGGTGTCCTGTCCTAGAATACAAATGCAGGAACCCTGTCATTACGAAAACACGCCTATACAAATACATTGTAAATTTTACTGCTGAAAAAAGACAAGTTTAAGGTGAAGAATTGTGATTTTTTTCTAACTTCGGCTCAAAATAGAGATTTCGGGAACATGTTAGAACCGCCTCATCGAGGCGGTTCTAACGAGTACCCACAATCTATATTTTTGAACAGAAATAAGCAAAAAATGGCTTACCCATGTAAACCCCAGTTTTACCATATAAAAGTGGGGTTCAAGGGGGTCAGAATAATATAGGCGTGTTTTCGTGATTTAAGTGAAAACTACCAGTTAAGACACAAACCAGTTTTGGGGCCGATTGTTTATCAATCGATCCAAAGTTATAAGGACACAACCTCTATCAGTGCTGGAGTCCACGTGACTATCATTGATTTGTAGGAAATCCGTGTAATTTATTTACATAATTTCAATGGTAATCTGTAGAATATGGGCTTGAATCATGGGTTAGGCTTTGGAAAACGTGTAGATCCAGATCAGACGCAGCAGAACGCGGCGTCTGATCAGGGTCTGCACTTTTTCTTTTCTTTTTTTACAATACAGGAATTTATGGTTCAGGCGCAGAAGAACGCAGCGTCTGGTCAGGGTCTACACGGTTTACTTACAGAACAGGAATTCAAGGAATAAACGAAAGAGTCTAGGTATCCGATCAGGCCCATTTTCCAAATCTATACTCACGGACAATCGACCCACCAGTACTCCAAGTGCTTTGATTGTTGCTATTTTGGAGTTTAACGGCCAAGTCAAAATTCGAATGTACATTATTATTCTTATTCCTGTTTAAGGTATAAAGTGTTGGTACTCCTTAGATTCGCCGCAATTTATGTTTGTTAGTTTGTATTTGATTTTAACGGCCCAGTCAACACTATTTAGGTCATTTTTGAGCTGGTCAGTTTACCCAGGACAGGCTTTTACGTAATCAGTACACTGCACATTCTGTCGCCATCAGAAACTGATAACTGCACTTCTTTAATCAGGGAGAATTCATGATCATTCTCCACGAAAGAATGTTGCCTACCCCGGCAGGTATCGAACCCGCGTCCTCCTGATCACCAATCAGACGCGCATCCGACTGAGCTACCGAGGCCGGCTGCAATCTATGTTTTGTAGTGTATAAATATAGAAAATATCACAATGTTCATGAAAAAAGTATCATTTTTAGAGCTGACGGACAACACTTATTTCCAACAGGCGTGTCTTCCTGAACAAGTGCCTTTTCATGAATTTTCAATGTAAAAACTAATTTGATTTACCTTTTTTAAAGCTTTGGTGTGCAGACAAGTCCAATGTTTCCTATTTTCCGGTACCGTGAATATCGCCAATTCTGAACACCGTTACCCACGTAGGACGCGACGGAACTGAGACACTCTTACGTTGGACCAGGTGAAAAAATATGTATTTCTGCGCGCGTCTTGTTTTCTTAAATGCATTTATTGGCATTTGTTGCGATTACGTCTGGTTAAAACAGTTATTATTTTCTTATCCAACCAGGGGTAAAATTTGCATCAACAAATAAAATATTACGCTGATGGCATTAAGGTATGACACCATTCGAAGGCGTGATACCTGAAAATCTATGTAAATGGTTTGTAATATATACCCGAGAATACTGGACAAATTAACGTTTTAACCCTTTTGGACCCCCGTGTTTCTGCAAATGGACTGTTCCAGCTTTCATTACGAAAACACGCCTATGCAAATACATTGTAAAATTTATTGCCGGAAAAAAGCACATTTTAAGATGAAAAACTGTGATATTTTTCTTATTTCTGCTCAAAATATATATTGTGGATACTCGTTAGAACCGCCTCATCGAGGCGGTTCTAACGAGGACCCACAATCCATAATTTAGAGCAGAAATAAAAAAAATAAGGTTTCCTCCTGTAAACCCCAGTTTTATTTTATAAAATTGGGGTTCAAGGGGGTCAAAATTAAATAGGCGTGTTTTCGGGATGGAAGTTTGAGACACATGCTCTTATGAATACGGAGTCACAGGATCACAAACAGTGTAGATCCTCATGAAACGGCTCATTATGAGCCGTTTCATCAGGGTCTTCACTGTTTACACTGTTTATGGACTGCTCCCATGCCCTCTATATGTAATATGTGAGTTTATGTTCTGCTTGTTTGAACTGAGGTTTTAAGCCCCAATCAATACTATTTAGGTCGTTGTGGAGACGTTGCTTCCCATTTTGTGGGGTTTTTACCCGCCATTGAGATAAAATGATGTCTCAAACCCTAACGCCAAAACAAACTAATATGGTTTACCACTCTTACTGGGCAGGCTTAGACATAAGCGGTTTACCAGTTCTCCAGTTTGGTCGGTTTCAGCTATGCGCGGAAGCACTATGCAGCCCCGTCTATTTCTCCAAGCCCCGGGGCGCTGCGGCTATCATGTACCTAAAATGGTATTTTAATGAGATTTGTGATTTGTTTCTTATACTTGCCATTGTAGATTAGGGGTACTACATTTTATAGTTAGAACCGCCTCATTCAGGCAGATCTAGCGAGTACCCAAATATACATTTCATCAAGAAAACAAGTCCGTATAATGAACACCCCTGTAAACTCCACTTTATATACTAGTAGAGAAAAACTTGAGTTTACAGGCGTATACATCATTTTTCTTATTTCTGTTCCAAGATGTATGTTGTTGGTACTAGTTAAAACCAACCCAATGAGGCGGTTCTAACGAGTATCTACAACCTATGTTTGGAGCATAAATGAGAAAAATATAACACATTTTCATCAGAAATTTATCATATGACGTCGCGTCTGAGAATGTAATAACGCAATGTAAAATTCGATAATCCACTGGTGGATTAAATATGCAAATTAGTTAGATACGCCCCGTAACGTTACATTTACGGCGTCCTTAACGACGTTGTGTTAACTAATGCCGGAATATTGACATTTTTCTAAACCGATTGTGAATACAATGCGTTTTAAATGTCATATGATAAGAAGAATCCTTGCATTCGTGCTCATGCATTATTAGATTTGTTAAACTCGTTGAGAAAAAGGGTAAAATGCTCGGCAAAGCCTCGAATTTTATCCCTTTTCCTCAACTCGTTTAATAAATTCAATAATACATGAACACTCATGTAAGATCCTCTGTTTAACCGAGTAAAACAGAGTGCACTATCTTATCGTAATGTTGTAGTAAATATGTATTCAAATATACTTGTAAACCCTACTTTTCTGAACATAAAATAGGGTTGACGAGTTGAAACGGATTTGTTAACTTAATGGTAAAAGCTTGCGACATGTATTTATCAGTTACCCCCTATATTAATTGCATTGAAACATACCGACCTGATAAAGATATGCTATCTCAGGACAAGTGAGCTTTATCAGGCCAACGTGATATTGCATTTCTATGGACTGGTATACTGGAAAAATGGACAGAACTGTAAGAGTTTACAAGGGGATTAATTGATAAATAGAATGCCAAATTTGCGATTCTACAAGCTTTCTCAAAGCCTTGCCTGATTAACTTGATATCAAATAACACCATCCTGGTATTCTAAAAATATCCTGGAATTCTATAGACTAGCATACTTTCCTGGATAACAATGACAAAGATCGGTTTGTTCCTACGTGCCAACCACTCCACTTCAGGAAGACGCAAGCAAGTCCGAGAAATGAAGACCCCCGCTAAACCCCACTTTAAGGCATTGGTTGCGGAGGCTCGTTAGAACCGCCTCAATGAGGCGGTTCTAACGAGCACCCATAACCTATGTTTGCAGTATTTATTAGAAAACTATCAGAGAATTTCATCAGAAAAGTAGCCGTTTTGGAGTCATGCAAAATACTCTATGCCACACGGATGTCTTAACATAATGAAAGCTGCAATAATCATAATCATAAATGGACACTTGAAAACTATTCATTTGATATTCGTTCTTTTTTTTTTGCCACAGAAATCAGCGATTCCGATGGTTGTGGGGGTGGGGGGGGGGGTGGGGGTGGGGTTGGATGCAAAACCACGTAGTGTATTGGTCCGTCTGATGTCTCGTTTGTCGGTCGGTTGGTCTGCCTGCGACATAAAAAAACTGGCATTACTAGGCCTACATGTAGGTGACAATCTGACAATCTCCCAACTTAGGGATCAGTGTTGTTGGATGAGGCGAAGATGACCTGTATATTGCGTCACTGGGGCGACCAATAGTTGGGCAAGACCTGTCCTTGCACCACGTAAGAGTACAGGGATGGTGTTGTTATTTCTACTGTTTCTGCACTTCCATTCATTTTTCTCTTTCTAATCTGTCCCTCACTTTCACCTCCTCTACTATCTCTTTTATCTCTTTTTTCCCTTTCTCTAGGAGACGACATAAATTGACCCACAAGGGTTGACGTGTCGTTTAGCCTAAGACAATCAATAAAAAATCTCTACCCTTACCTGCTGCAAGGACAGTAGGCCTTGTCCAAATGTAAGCCGCCCCAGTGACACAAGATACACTTCACCTTTGCCTCACCAAACCACCCCTGCAATGCTACATGTACATGAATATATGATTGTCGATATTACAGCTTCCAGGGGAAATGAAGTAAAGTCCATTATTTTACCTTGACTAACGCTTTGATCACATATAGGCTTACAATTCGCCAAAGATATTTCTTTACGAGAAAGTTATTTCTTTAAGTGGTCTTAATAGAGGAACTTTACTGTACCTGCTTCTACAAATCAGTAACCCCGGGACATCTACACAGTATAACCAAGACAGCTCTGTTTTCCGAGGGCCAGCCGAGCGTGTGTGCAACAACGACGTTGATAAGACACTGCACACACGTTTTGTGCCATCTGGGCAGTATTTGGTGTACTTAGTGGTTCGAGGGCTCGATAATCCGAGGGTCCAGTGATAACCTTATTCCTTAATTTTCCAACCGGAAGAAGGATTAATGTTTTAAAATCTTCATTTAAGTAATCGCAAAGTTCGTCTTTACCTGCGTGACAAGTTATTCTGTTGTCTTGATGTTTGGGTTGATGCTAACCTCCACCCCATCCCAACCCCCGGCCCCGCTCGTGAGTTTATTCTACTGTTAGAATTCGCACAGGAAGCTAAGAACCTCGGAGTTGTGGAAGAGCTTTCGGAATATAGGAACTTGGCTATAGCAACATGAATTCACCCATATATGCCTAGCGGCCCTTTCAAAAAGACCCAGGTCAGATGCCGCAGGACGCGACCGCACTTTTTTTTCTTTTTTATTTGTTTAAGGAACATTCAGATTTGTAAAATTTGTCACAAACAAAAACAAATCTGACACCTCTATAATTGGAAATGGACCACTTCATACTTATTAGGTGGAATATTCTTTTGTCATATACATGTATTGGTTAGTATCCTTGAAACAACTAGCAGACTGACCAGAGAGAGAGAGAGAGAGAGAGAGAGAGAGAGAGAGAGAGAGAGAGAGAGAGAGAGAGAGAGAGAGAGAGAGAGAGAGAGAGAGAGAGAGAGAGAGAGAGAGAGAGAGAGAGAGAGAGAGAGAGAGAGAGAGAGAGAGAGAGAGAGAGAGAGAGGGGGAGAGAGAGAGGGAGTCTCTCGTATTTATTTAGCTGCCCAATCTTTCTCTTCACATTAGGAAAACACGTCCATGTAAAATAGTAATGGCGTCCAACATGGTGTCAGAAGTGATACATCTTAGCTAAAATGATAACCTCTTCCTTATTTATGCACTCAACATAGCTTGTGGGTGCTTGTTAGAACCGACTCGATGAGGCAGTTCTAACGAGTACCCACAATCTATGTTTTTGAGCAAAAATAAGGCAGGTAATGTATACCACCGTAAACCTTTCGCTATATAAAATGGAGTTTAGTGGGGTCTTCTTTTTACGGACTTGTTATCGTGATGATGCCCGAGTATGGCTGTGATCTCTGACTGAGAAACTAGACCTTTTTCTAATGTTTTAGTCGACTGACCCACAGGTACTAAAGTACAGAAGCCCTTCAGTGCTGATGTCCACGTGAATATCACTGATTTGTTGGAAATCCAGGTAACGGTTATTTAAAACAATATAAAAAAAATTGCCCCCTATTCTTATCTCTGTGTGGTTAGCGTGTTGCGTAAGACGGTTATCTTTAGAATCAGGGCCCAGTTGTTCAAAGCATCGTTAGCTTAACGAGTTCGTTAGTGGTCATATTGTTAACTGTTCTAGCAAGTTTAATATGTAAAATTTTGGTATTTTTGCTGGAAAAATGTGAGCAGCTTTTGCTTCCACAGAAGCTGCTCACATTTTTTTTCTGCAAAATATTAGCATATTTGCCATAATAAATGGTCAAAGTTTTAACGATACGTTAACTAACGACGTCGTTAGTTTTGAACAACCGGCCCCTGGACTTTTTTTGATTTTGGTTTTATGGCCCTTTCAAAATTATTTCGTTAATCACAGGTGGGCAAAAACCGGAGCGCCCGAAGAAAAGCCATCTGACCTTCCGTTGCAGAACTTGGCGTCTCACATGTGACCCGAGCCAGGCTCGAACCCACAGCGGTGAGATAACTAATAATTAAGAGTCAGCGCTCTTATCCATTAGGCCACGGAGGCCCGTATAGAATCTTGACTGGAATTGGTAAAGATTGCAGACCAACATTAAACGCCGAAAAACGTTGTGTCTGATTAGGGTATACACTGTTTGCTCACAGTACAGGAATTTAAGGGTTAGATGAACAGTCTTAGTTCCCATTCCATTTTTTTTTTCAATTCGACACTCAGGGACAATCGACCAACCAGCGCTAGCGCTGTCAATGCTTTGATTTTATCTCTGACACTGTACGCTTTATAATTACAGGTATGCATTATGAAATGTTTCGTTTGCAAGTGTTTACAAAATTCTGACTCCCACTGACAATATCAGATCATTCATCCATTTGTCTGGCTAATTACCCCGGGCAATAAGTTTGTTATTCAGCATAAATGTTTTTGTTTTTTTGAAATTCTTCATTCTTTGCTCCAGGAGTGATTGCCTCAGACATCACGAAAACACGCCTATATAATTTTGACCCCCTTGGACCCCACTTTTATATAATAAAACTGGGGTTTACAGGGGTAAACCTTATTTTTCTTATTTCTGCTCTAAAATATAGATTGTGATTACTCGTTAGAACCGCCTCAATGAGGCGGTTCTAACGAGTACCCACAATCTATATTTTGAACAGAAATAAGAAAATATAACAAAATTTCATCTTAAAATTTCAATTTTTGGGGTGATAAAGGTTACAATGTATTTGTATAGGCGAGTTTTCGTTATGTTAGATCAATAACAACGGGTAACTACTATAGTAATAGTATACCGGTCCCGATAGCTCAGTTGGTAGAGTGTCCGCTACGGGGAACGGGAGGTCACGGGTTCGATCCCGGGCCGCGACTATCCAAAGTCGTTAAGAATGGTACTAGCTGCTCCTCGCTTGGCACTCAGATTTACGGGGTAGAGCTATGACGGGTCGACCCAGTGTCAGGATAATGTGACTGGGTGTGGTATCATGTAATGTGTCTGGGACATGATACTTCAGTGAGGCAGCGCTATAAAAGTGAGCATTGAGCTCCCTGTCGCAACCAGACACCGTCGTGATATGACTGAAAAATTGTTGAAAGCGACGTTAAACCCGAATTCACACACACACACACACACACACACACACACACTAGTAATAGTATTGGTTTGTTTGGACAATTGGGCTTGAAATGTGTCGGGTATAAGTCCCACAGAACTGAAGCAACATCTCCGCCTAAATGTTGTAGACGGGGACGTAAAACCTGAATTCCAACAAAACTGCTACTACCAGGCTTTATATGCAGGGACAGTCCGACTCGCACCACTTTGCCTGGGCAGGCTCACCTTCTAAGCGGTTTACTAGTACTCATGTGCGGTCGGTTTCAGCTCTGCGTGGAAGCACCTTGCAGCCCAATCTATTTTCCCAAACCCGATGGCTGGGACCCAGTAGCAGTAGTAGTGGTAGTGGTGGTAGTAGTATTAGTAGTAGTAGTAGTAGTAGTAGTAGTAGTAGTAGTATCAGTAGTAGTAGATGTAGTAGTAGTGATAGTAGAAGTAGTTTTGTTTGTTTGTTTGTTTTGAGGTTTAACGTCCCCGTCAACACTGTATAAGTCATCTTAAAGTAGTGACGTTGCTTCCAATTTTGTGGGACTTTTACCGACAATAAGATAAAATGACATATCAAGCCCTCCCAATAAAGCCAATAGGGTTTATAAGCAAGGACGGTCCAACTCGCACCGCTTTGCCTGGACAAGCTTCGATCCTCCAGGCGGTTTACCAGTACTCGCGTGCGTTGGGGTTCAGCTCTGTGTGGAAGCACCATGCAGGCCATCTTTTTCTTCAAACCCCGATGGGCGGGGCCGAGAAGTAGTAGTAGTAGAAGCAATTGTTTTGTTTGTTTAATTTGAGGTTAAGCGTCGCCGTCATGCTTATAAACGTTTTGGTTTCATTGGGCGGCAGGGCTTGAGAAGTCATTTCATCTCAATGTAGGGTAAAAGTCCCACAATATTGGAAGTAAATAGTGTTGACGGGGACATTAAATCTCAAATCAGACAAACAATACTACACTTATTACTACTCCCACTGCTACTACTACTACAACAACAACAACAACAACAACAACAACTACTACTACTACTACTACTACTACTACTACTACTACTACTACTACTACCACTACATAACGGCCTCGCTCGGGTCACATGTGAGACGCCAAGTTCTGCAACGGAAGGTCAGGTGGTTTTTCTCCGGGTACTCCGGTTTTCGCCCACCTCTGATTAACGCTCGGCTCGATATGAGTGAAATATCCTTGAAAGGGCCGTAAAACCATCCCCCCACACCCACAAAAAATACCACTACAAGTACTACAATAATAATTATAATAATGATTTTAATTATCAACAATCAAAACGATAATTATAATAATGCCGATGTCCACGTGGCTGTCATTGTCTTGTCGGATATCCAGGTAATAATTATGATTTATAGAAACCTCACTATTCTTATCGCCGTGAGATTAGAGTATTACGTAAGATGTTCTTGTTCAGTTTGACACAGTGTAAACCCTAATCTTTCTTTTCTTTTCTTTCTTTGAATACTGCCTACGCCCTCGTGGGCATGTTCGGCAGGTGTGAACTTCATACAATCCACAATGCCTACACAGTTTTCTCACAGTACATCTACACTGTTTGCTCACAGCACAGGAATGTAAGGGTTCAAGGAAACAGTAGTCCTCGCTCAAGACATTTTTCCAGCTTCACTCAGAGACAATCGACCCACTAGTGCTGTCAGTACTTCGATTGGTAGTCTAGCAAGCCACATTTTGTCTCTGATGGGAGCTGTGGGTTAATGGATCGATTCCTGATCATTGCCTCCACTTCTACTTTTTATACTTCGATCGGTCACATCTGTCCATTACTCGCAGGTGTACATTACAAACACACCAGTTTTGCAGGATAAACGCCTACACAGTAATCATGTAATTTATACGGTAGTGATCTTTAACCTGCACAGAGCACAGGGGTCCCGATCCGAAGGATGGTGCACTTTATGACATTCATCAAGTTGCCCGACCCCCGCCCATCGGGGCTTGAAGAAATAGATGGGCTCCATGATGCTTCCACGCAGAGCTGAAGCAGACCCGCACACGAATACTGGTAAACCGCTTAGAGGGTGTAAGCCTGCCCAGCCAAAGCGGTGCGAGTCGGCCCGTCCATGCTGATAAACCATATTGGTTTCATTGGGCGGCAGGGCTTGAGATGTCATTTCATCTCAAGGTCGGGTAAAAGTCCCACAAAATTGGAAGCAACGTCTCCAAAATGACCTTTACAGTGTTGACGCGGACGTTAAACCTCAAATCAAACAAACAAATCATCGAGTTGCAGTTGCAGCTATACCTGTTGAAAATATGTTTCAACAAGAGTTGTCCTTTTTGATTAGAGCACACACATTTAAAAATTGCGAAATGTACATTGTGTGTACATAAGGTACTTGGATGCTAGATATGTCCTGTTAGAAGGTTTATTTGTTTGTTTGATTTGAGGTTTAACGGCGCCGGTTCAACGCCCCGTCAACACAGTATAAGTCATTTTGGAGACGTTGCTTCCAGTTTTGTGGGACTTTTACCCGACTAGTCCAACAAGTCAGACGTACGCATGCACTCATTTATAGAGGTTAAAGAGTTGTTTTTATAGTTGTGCATATGCGTTCCGAAGAATAACAAAAACATAAATATCAGCATATAAATGTAAAATATGAAAATCTGGAACGCAGAACTCTCATGTATGGGAGTATTACCCGACCACAGGGAACACAGATGGTTGGGGTCAGGTCACTTTCTAACGTTTTTTCAAAGTTATTTTTGCATTTTGCTATAATTGGAACACTTACCATCATCATAAAACATGTTTAGGAACTTCTAGACAAAGTTTTAAAAAACGTCATTTTTACTTTCAAGGCTCAAATAACATGTTTAGGAACTTCTAGACAAAGTTTTAAAAAAGGCAGTGGCTATTCGTACGGCCCCGTACGAATAGCCTGCATTGGCTAATCGTACGGTCCCGTACGATTAGCCTGTTTTGGCTAATCGTACGGCCCCGTACGTTTAGCCAATATATGCTATATTGGCTAATCGTACGGCTTTAATTCGGTACCAAGGAATAGGTTAAAATATATTTTGAGAATCAGAATTTTATTATTTATGTATATATACTTATAAGTATTGTTAAATATTAATATCGATGGTATATACATGTCAACAGGTTCTAACGAGTATCTACGATTTTAATTATCAACAGAAATAAGAAAAGTAATGTGCACCCCTGTAAAGTTTTACAATAAAAGGTGGGGTTTAAGTGGTTCAAAATTATAAAGGCCGGTTTCCGTGATGTTGTGCGGATGCACAGGCTGATCTCCCTGAGGGATGGAGCGTCGCAAATAATATCATTATTAAAACTTTGCATTTAGTCTGTATCAATACAAAACTGCCATGCTCATTGTGAACAACAAATATATTGATAAGATTGGGAAGAATCTAAGATGCACAGACTGATTATTTTGTCATGCAACCCTTCCAAAATTGGAAGCAACGTCTCCAGAATAACATACACAGTGTTGACGGGGACGTTAAACCTCAAATCAAACAAAACAAAACCAGTACTCATATGCGGTCGGTTTCAGCTCAGCGTGAATGCATCATGCGGCGCATCTATTTCTTCAAATCCCGAAAAAATATTTTGTGGGTGCCCTAAGTAATCACCCTGTCTGTCCGTCACGCTGCCTGTCCGTCTACATTTGTCATATTTTTTTTTCCATTTTTTTTTCAATCAACCTTTCTCTGGGATACGACAAGGGTTAGTTGACGTATCGTTAAATCCAAACAAACGAATAAATAAAAAGCCGGCTGATGTAGAGCTATGATCATATGACATGAAATATTTTCTTTGTTTGTGGGGAGGGGCACGTAGTTTGGCCATTATCCGAACGTCTGTCTTTCTGTACGACAAATGAAAATGTTTGATACTTTTCTTAATTCTTGTCCACATATAGATTGTGGGTGCTCGTTAGAACCGACTCAATTAGGCGGCCCTAACGAGTACCCACATTCTATTTTTATAGCAAAAATTAGGCAAATAATGAATTCCCCCGTAAACCTTACTTTTTCTGTGTATAATGGGAGGTTTAGAGGGGTGTTCATTACATGGACTTGTAATCTGATGAATACGTCTTTTAGAAGAAGAAGAAGTGCGGTTCCATAGCTTAAAATTGTCTGGCTTGTGCCGTGGGTCGTCCGATGTGCGCCGTCAACAGTTTCTTTAAATGCGAACTCCTCCTAAACAATTGGGTCAATTTGATACAAACTTCACCGCCCGTGCATTAATATCCTTTATGTTTTTGGTTTCAGCACGTTTCACATAGGGGCTAGGAATGGCTAGTCTTTCAAGGCCGTACGATCAGCTGATTCAGTTGGTCTTACCACCAGCAGTATCACTTTCTTGGTACCGAACTAGAATGGCCGTACGATTAGCCAATATAGCGTATATTGGCTAAAAGTACGGGGCCGTACGATTAGCCAATGCAGGCTATTCGTACGAATAGTCACTGCCTTTAAAAAACGTCATTTTTACTATTAAGGCTCAAATACTTATTTGAGCCTTGATAGTAAAAATGACGTTTTTTAAAACTTTGTCTAGAAGTTCCTAAACATGTTTTATGATAATGCTAAGTGTTCCAATTATAGCAAAATGCAAAAAAACTTTGAAAAAAACAACAAAAAAAAACATTAGCAAGTGACCTGACCCCAAGCATCTGTGACAAGGAACACAAGGGAAATCTTGAACAGGTCTAAGAAAGTTGTTTTATTTAAAGACTGTCTATACATTTAAAGACTGCCTGTAAATTTAAAGACATTTTAGTAGTCTGTAGATTTAAAGACTTTTGTACATGTAACACACGGAAATAATGAAAATGATGAAACACGAAAATATCGCATTCATGTACGCAGCCTCAGTCGTCATCAGGTCTAAGAAAGTTGTTTTATTTAAAGACCGTCTGTACATTTAATTATTGAAGACTGTCTGTAAATTTAAAGACATTTTAGTCTGTAGATTTAAAGACTTCTGTACATGTAACACTAAAGACTACTGTACATGTAACACACGGAAATCTTGAAATGATGAAACACGAAAAAATTCTCACACGCAGCCTCAGTCTTTATCTCATTAAAAACGTGCGTTGCTAAAGACTGCATGTATTTTATTTTCTGTAAATATCGTTTTAATGATAGAAATAATTAAGAAATAAAACAACACAGTTCCTTCCCTTAGACCACTAATGCCATGAAACTCCGCAGAAAGGAGGAAATATCTGTCAAAGGTCGAACATAAAATGAGTTTCGTACTAACGTAATTTCGTTTTCGGACATTTTAATGTTGCAGGCAGTCTGAAACTTTCATCAATTTTAGTTGTCAGAAAAACTGTCTGTCGATGCGAGTGGTCGGTATGTTGACAAAATGATAAAAGCATTATTCACTTTTATTCCTCAGTTCATTTTACATATATGAGTCTTATTAGAAATTTGTTTTTCTGAGAAATCTCCGACTATGGTTGAAGGAATTTAATTAAATAAAGACAACTAGATCTTTATAATTTGCAGTTACACATAATTAAATATTCCACAGATAACGGCCAAATTACTATAAAAAGCAAAGTGCGATTTTTCCATTTTACACAATTGTCATGATTTTATTTGTGTCAGTCCTTAAATTTACAGACTAAAAAGTCTTTAAATTTACAGACAGTCTTTAAATTTATAGACTGTCTTTAAATAAAACAACTTTCTTAGACCTGTTCATTTCATTGAAAATGTGCGTTGCTAAAGACTGCATGTATTTTATTGTCTGTAAATATCGTTTTAATGATAGAAATAAGTAAGAAATAAAACAACGCAGTTCCTTCCCTTAGACCACAAATGCTATGAAACTCCACAGAAAGGGAGGAAATATCTGGTCGAACATAAGATGAGTTTCACACTGACGTCATTTCGTTTTCGGACATTATACTACTGTAGTCAGTTTGAAACTTTCATCAATTTTAGTTGTCAGAAAAACTGTCTGTCGATGCGAGTGGTTGGGATGTTGACAAAATGATAAAAGCATTATACACTTTTATTCCTGAGCTCATTTTACATACGAGTTTTAGACTTTCGGATGAGTCTATAAACCGAGGTCCCGTCTCCGTATGACCTTAGCTGTTGGTTGGACGTAATACACAAACACTTACTCACATATGAGTCTTATTAGAAATTTGTTTTTCTGAGAACTCTTCAATTATGGTTGAAAGAATTTAATTAAATAAAGACAACTATATAATTTGCAGTTACACATAACTAAATATGCCACAGATAACGGCCAAATTACTAAAAATAGCAAAGTGCGATTTTTCCGTTTTACACAATTTTCATGATTTTATTAATGACAGATTCTTTCTGTCATTCTTCGTCGTGCTGCATGTTTACAATTTTAACGTCCGAACTTCCGGCTTCCACTACTTTTGAAACATGACTCCGCGCAAATAGTCCGTTGTTTGTTGACTTTTCATGCTCGCTGTCTCAAAACTAATTTCTCATGGCATTATTTCCGCATTTTGATTACATGTTTTGTTTCATTTGTAATCAAAATACAAAAAAATGATCTTTCTTAAATTACAAACAAAACAAGAAAAGTGAATTGAATATGCATAAGGAAAGTTCCCATTTTATACAGACGACCGCATAATGGGTCATTGGCGAATCTTGGAGGCGGCGTCTAACCACGGCCTTCACTGCGGGCTTCACTGTTGTCGAAAGTTAGCCCATTTTTTTCCTAAATTAATTCCTATATTTCTAGCTGACGCCCCTTAATTTTGAACCGGGATTTCGACAGATAAGTGATAATATTACATTCAGTACAAAATGGGTTATGATTAATTATATTTGTATCAATACGTCATTAAAGTACCTTTGTATATTTTTAGAAAAGAAAAAAAAAATATGTATAGAGCTACAATCAGTGCACACCTTTTAAGTATCTAGATGAACTTTGAAAAATAAAGAAAATACACCGTAAAATAAGCTGTATTTAACTTTTGATTATCGGCCAAGCCGCTTTGTCTGGTCCTGACCCGCACACAACAGTTACAGGCCAGGTTAAGATTTTACCCCTTCAACCCACGAGTTTCTCCAGTTCACTCTTCAGTCACTGAATTTGTACGCGTCCATTCTACACATGTAAATCGGGTGTCTAGTCAATAGTCGTCAATAGCATGTCAAACCATGTAGAACCGAATGCGGTGTATCATTATGAGCCATCTCACCAGGTTCTACACTGTTTGCATCTGTAGGTATCTGTACTTGGCTATAAAGGGCTGAAAGGGTACAGACTCATAACACTTACATGACCTAATTAAATGCGAAGTACGTGACGCTAGAAACTTCACCGTACGGTAGCAAGCCAGCAATAATAAACTCCTAACAGTTATCACTGTCCAATTCTGTTGTATAGGTCTAAATAACTGAATATGTAAGCACAATGTTGTGATAAATAATTAGTCACATGCCGCAAAACTTCAAACATCGCACAAAAAGTGTTTTCCTTTATTGTAGCGCACGACATAAGGCAGGTTCTTGACTAAGCCACGAAACACACCTCAGTCAACAAGTGTAAGCTTTTACAAGAAAGTTGCGGCTATGTGTTGTCATAAAACTGGCAACTATCTCAGCAGGCACATGACGTAATTGTGACGTCACATCAACGTCGGTGCAACGTCATGACGTTGCATCGACGTTGATTTGACGTTGCCCTAGCGACGTGTGCCTCCTGGGTAGTCCTTTGCATGTTGTTTTATTTATAATGTCCAAGTAAAATGAAGATGAAAGTGTTTAACAGCCGATTCTCCTCAGTTTTGTGAACCAAACTAAAAATCAGCACTCCAGCGCCAGTGTCCTTATCACTTAAGAAAGTAAATCTGAATTGCACGGCCCGCAGAAAAGGGACCGACTGAAGTCGGTTGATTTTCTAAGAGGGCCCTAAAATCACCGTGTCAGTCTGTCAGTCTGTCTGTCCGTCCGTAACCCGTTTGTGAAAATTGGTGATAGTGACTTAACCGCTTGGAATATTTAAACAATTTTTCTCATACTGAAAGATATCAATGAGATCTAACCAATGAATTTGCGAAATATTACATTCCATTTAGTATAGCCTCGCCGAGGCGAAAATGTGAAAATTTTCGAACTGCTTCTCCTCGGAAACGTTGGGCCGATTGAAATCAAATTTCATATGAAGCCTCTATGGGATGGGGGAAACCAAAATTTGCTCATGGGGTCCAGGTCACATGACGAAAATGGCCGCCAAGCCATATATGGTCTGTCTGTCTGTCCGTCCGTAACCCGTTTGTAAAAATTGGTGATAGTGACTTAACCGCTTGGAATATTTAAACAATTTTTGGCATACTGATAGATATCAATGAGCCCTAACCAATGAATTTGCGTAGTATTACATGCCATTTAGTATAGCCTCGCCGAGGCGAAAAATGTGAAAATTTTCGAACCGCTTCTCCTCGGAAACCGTTGGGCCGATTGAAGTCAAATTTCATATGGGGCCTCTATGGGATGGGGGAAACCAAAATTTGCTCATGGGGTCCAGGTCACATGACCAAAATGGCCACCAAGCCATATATGGTAAAAAACCTTCAAAAATAGTTTTCTCCAGAACCACTGGGCAGATTTCCACGAACCTTGATAAATAGCATCTGGGACGTAGGCCCATCATAAATTGCTAAAATGGTGACCCTGGGTTGACCTTGACCTTCTTTGTGCCTAGGTCAAACTTTGACACATATGCTTTTGTATTGGAAAAGTGAGAATGCATTTTATCCTGCAAACCATTCAGAATACAGTACTAAAGTATAAGATATATTTTGCTCCTTACGATAAGGCGCATTTATTGGGGGAGCCGTTTTAGGTCCAGGTCACATGACCAAAATGGCCGCCATACCCATATATGGTTACACTCATAAAGCTAAAAGCATCCGGCGGGTCGTGCACTTCAGCTGAAGCACTGGTTTTTCACAGAATCTGTCATTTCAGTGCCTTTTGGCGCTTTGATTTGTGTCAGTCTTTAAATTTACAGACTAAAAGTCTTTAGATTTACAGACAATCTTTAAATTTATAGACAGTCTTTAAATAAAACAGCTTTCTTAGACCTGCTTATGTGACTCTACTTCTCTAGGTTTAGGTGACTCCAGTCACATGCAGTTTATTCCGTCAGTTTCAGTCACATAAGACCGATTTCGTTAGAAACAGATCTGTTTAAGTGACTGGTCACATTTTAAAAAAAGTCGCATAATACCCCAGTTAGACCATCAAAAAGTCACATAAGACCCATTTCGTTAGAACGTCCGTCCGTCCATCCGCCTGTCCATATTACTTTATTGTCCGCTCCGTATTTCCTGAAGGTTCCTTTGGATAGATTTTCGTAAAACTTTGGTCAAATATTCTTTTCAGTGAGCTGATGTGCAGAACCCATAAATGAACCATGCCGACTCAAGGTCACAGGTTAAGGTCACGAGTTTGAATTTTGTGTCCGTTCCATATGTCCTTTAGCCCTGGAAAGACTTTCATCAAACTTCGGCCAAATCAGTGAGCTGATGTGCAGAACCCATAAATAAACCATGCCGTGTCAGGGTCACAGTTGAAGGTCACGAGTTTGAAACTGCATTTTGTGTCCGTTCCATACCACCTTTACCCCTGGAAGGATTTTCCTTAAATCTTGGTCAATTATCCCCTCAGTGAGCTGATGTGCAGAACCCATAAATAAACCATGCCCCCCCCCCGCCAAGGTCAGGGTCACAGCTGAAGGTCATGAGTTTGAATTTTATGTCCGTTCCATATCTCCTTTACCACTGGAAGGATTTTCATTAAACTTTGGTCATGTATCCCCCTCAGTGAGCTGATGTGCATAACCCATAAATAAAAAATGCTGACTCGAAGTCAAGGTCACAGTCACAAGTTTGAAACTTTGACGTTTGTGTCTGTTCCATATCTCCTGTACACGTACCCCTAGAAAGCTTTTCATTTATCCCCCATCACTGAGCTGATGTGCAGATCCCTTAATTAAACCATGCCGACTCAAGTTCAAGGGGACATTTAAAGGGCACTGGTTTGAAACTTTTTATTGTGTGTACGTTCCATTTCTCATTTACCCCTGGAAGGATTTTCATTAAACTTGGTTTAAATATCCCTCTCAGTGAGTTGATATGCAGAACCCAAAAATAACCATGCCGAATCAAGGTCAATGTGACATTTGAAGGTCAAGGTCACAGTTGAAGGTCACTGCATTTTTGCATTTTGTGTCCGTTCCATAGCTCCTTTACCCCTGAAAGGACTTTCATTAAACTTTGGCCATATATCCCCCAGGTGAGCTGATGTTCAGAACCCATTAATAAACCATGCCCAGCCAAGGTCACAGGTGAAGGTCACAACGTTGAGCCTTGTTATTAAAGTGCGGCGGGGAATTTGACTGTCACTTAGACTGCTTTCTTGTGTCTGTAGATAGCAAATAATTCAGAAAATAAAACAACACAGTTCCTACTCCTACCCTTAGACTACAAATGCGGTGTAGAAAGGGAGGGAAACATCCATCCTACCTGCCTGCTGTGTTCTGCCGTGCCCTGCCCCGTCCCGCCCCGCCCATCCAACCAGACCCGACCCCACTCCACCCTCATCAGTTCACCTGACCGAAGTTCATGGTGAACTTTTGTGACTGTGAGATTTCCGGCATCGTGGTGCATCGTGCGTGCGTAAACTTTTCTTTTGAACACTTTTAGTCCAATCATTTTCAAACTTAGAATGATAATCATGACAATATCATGGTCAAGTTTGAATATGGGTCATGTCGGCTCAAAAAGTAGGTCAGTAAGTCAAAATTAAAAAGGAAAAAAAAAGCACACACAAAAAAAACAATTCTAACACACTGGAGGCCAAAGTTTTGGCCAAACCTTCACGGAACTTGCTCAGAATGATCATCTTGATAATATCTTGATCAAGATCGAATATGGGTCATGTTGGATCAAAAAGTAGGTCAGTAGGTCAAATTATAGAAAAACCTTTTGAATACTAGAGGCCACAGTTTTGGTCCAAACGGTCCAAACTTCATCAAACTTGCTCAGAATGATCATCTTAGCAACATCTGCGTCAGATTCGAATGTGGGTCATATGGGTTAACTCATGGGAGACACAAATACTTTTGCAGGAGTTGCCTCCCCTGAAGATGCATCCCAACAAGACTTAAGGATGGGGAAGAACAAAGGTCAGAAAAACAAGGCTAAGAAGGAGAAAGCTTTCACAGTCATAAAAACAAAGAAATCAAAGACAAAAGCTGTAACAACAAATTTGAAAAAGGTAAGACCATACTACAAGGTTACATGTATCTTTCATGAATGTAATTAAGTCCAATAAAATATACATAACGGTTTGTGGATAACCATATTTAACCTAATTATCTGGCGGCCCCCGCCAATCGGGCTTTAAGAAATATATGGGCTGCATGATGCTTCCACGCAGAGCTGAATCCGACGCGCACACGAGTACTGGTAAACCACTTAGAGGATCTAAACCTGCCCAGGCAAAGCGGTGCGCATGAGTCGGACCATCCATGCTTATAAACCCTATTGGTTTCATTGGGCGACAGGGCTTGAGATGTCATTTCATCTCAATGTAGGGTTAAAAATCCGTCAAAATTGGAAGCAACGTCTCCAAATTGACCTTAACAGTGTTGACGGGGACGTTAAACCTCAAATCAAACAAAACAAAACCTAATTATATGGATTCCTAAAATTCTAACCGTGCGTGCTATACAATTTGAACAAGAACAATTTAACCCTTGTCCTGCTGGGCTCGGATATGTCTTATCTTTCAAACAATGAAGACCCAGATCAGATGGCTTCTGAAGAAGCCATCTGATCAGGATCTTCATTCTTTGTCATTCAGTTCTTGAATCTGTTGCAGTAATTTGCATCATGTAATCTGATTGTTTGATAGTCAGTAGAGGGTATGGCATATTTAAATAATCAGCAGGTCAAGGGTTAATTTATTATCCAATGTTGTTTCTAAATGCAGTTGGTTGAGTGACAAGCAGTGTAGTCCCTGATAGGTGTCACGTCTGTGTCTATATTGTATGCTCAGGCCTGTGTCTGAGTACATAAAATAAACATGGTAGAACTGGAACTGTGCTCATTATTCCATATTGTTCATTTTTCTTTGTCTTTCTTTTTTCCAAGATGTAATTACATATATTTACATCTAGTCTAGTGTAAACATATAGAAAACAATGTGTTTCATACTTTCACGAACGGATCGAGTCACATGATTTTCTGTGACGCCAAGTTATGTCAGTCTAAACCATGGTTCTCTACGGGCGTTGGTGACGTCAACGCTGTTCAGCTCTTTTTAAGAAAAACAGTACGTAAATTTTTTTCAGCTTTTAAAGTCTGTTCTATTAAGTAGAAGTAAAACAAAGATCAGGAATCGATACAATTAACTTACTCCACCCACCAAAGACACCAAAGGGAAAGAAACACAAACATTAAGCGACCAGACCATAATGGAAACCTAAACAAAGGAAGGCCATAAGGACAGTTACTTTCCCACAAAATGGCCATATGGCCATCCAAATTAAAAAGACACAAGTTCAAGTGATACACACAGTAAGTAACAAACAACACCATAAATAAACCGCCACAGAAGAACCGCCTTGGAACGGTCAGTGGAAAGATTTCCACTGGGGGCTTAAATCGATTTTACGTGGCCACAATCCTCGCCCTTACTTCCGTCGCAATTTAGACAAATAATTTGTTCAGTCCACATGAAGGCCTCCTAACTCATCAGTGCAACATCCCCGTGAACACAAAAAATCTTTCCTTTAACCCATAACCCATAAGCATTTTTTTCACCTAGTGATGAGGGGCAGAGAATGTAAATAGATGAAAGAAACAACAACATAATTTTCCTGCTTTTCATGAAAGTATGAATGACAGCGGGTTGCTAGAAAAGTTTACATGAACCCTTTCGGGGTTCATTTACTTTGCACGCGACCCACTGCGTTCATACTTTCATGAACAGCGAGAAAATGAAATTCATTTCTTAAATAAATGGTACCAGTCAATCTTCACACTATGCTTTGGCATTATATAGAGGATCTTACATGAGTGTTCATGTATTATTGAATTTATTAAACGAGTTGAGGAAAATGGATAAAATGCGAGGCTTTACCGAGCATTTTATCCCTTTTCCTCAACCAGTTTAATAAATTCAATAATACATGAGCACGAATGCAAGATTCTATTTATCATATGACATTTATAACGCATTTTATTCACGATTGTTTAACAACAATGTCAATATTCCGTCATAAGTAAGCGCGACGTCGATATGGACGTTGTATATGTAACGTTACAGGGCGTATCTAACTAATTTGCATATTTAGTCCACTAGTGGATTATCGAATTTATTACATGTCGTTGTTACATTCTCCGACGTGACATCATATGATAAATACTCTTCTTTTTCTTCTGTTTTAAACTAGATGAATTTCCAGACAAAGGCAAAAACAGACAATGCAGATGAGAAGTTCAAGGCAATACAAGATGCAGTCTTCGACAATGTTAAAACTAAAATAGACAGGACAGCTCAAAAGGTAAAGAAGGTTTATAGGAACTAATGTTCATCTCTTGCTATCCCATTACATTTTATAAAAGACACAGATACTTCTATTGGTCTTGTCGGTAGCAGGTACATGTAGCAGGAGGCTAAATTGCCTTCTGCTCTTCAAGAGGTACCCTCTACTATTTGGGTCTTGGCCTTAAGTTACTTTGCCAAGCAGCTTTAAGTTACCAATTTCCACGTGCCTAGCATTTATTTGTATGAAATACAGATAAATTATTTATAGCTGCACAACTCTTATCATTGTGATGCCTGAGTCTTGTGTAAGGATTGTTTGTTTGCTTTGAGGTTTAACGTCCCTGTCAACACTGTAAAGGTCATTTTGGCGACGTTGCTTCCAATTTTGTGGGGCATTTACCCGACAGTGAGATGAAATCACATATCAATCCCTGCCGCCCAATGAAACCAACAGGGTTTATAAGCATGGGCGGGCTGACTCGCACCACACCGCTTTGCCTGGGCAGGCTTAGATCCTCTAAGCGGTTTACCAATACTTGTGTGCGGGTCGGTTTCAGCTCTCCGTGGAAGCATCATGCAGCCCATCTATTTCTTCAAGCCCCAGTGGGTGGGACCAATTGTGTAAGGTGTGTTACCTGTAGAATCGATGTGGACTGAAGACTCATTGGTAGGGTGTTGGAAAACAGTGTAGACCAAGATCAGACATAGCATGGTATGGTTTTGGGAATAGTGTAGACCAAGATCAGACAAAGCATAAACTTATATCTGATCAGGGTCTACACCGCTTGCTTACAGGACAGGAATTTAAGAGTAAAAGTGTCTGTTCTGGACCATTTTTCCAGTCTACATTTGCAGACATTAACCCCATTACGAACACACGCCAATACAAATACATTATAAACTTTATCGCAGAAAAAAAGAAAGAAAATTTTAAGATGAAAAATTGTGATATTTTTCTTATTTCTGCTCAAAATATAGATTGCAGGTACTCGTTGGAACCGAGGTGGTTCTGTTGAGTACCCATAACGTATATTTTAGAGCAGAAATAAGAAAAGGTTTACCCCTGTAAACCCCAGTTTTACTATATCAAATAAAAATAAAAAATGAGTTCCTTTAAGAGCAATGAAAACAGTCATAAGAAAGAAGATGGGTCATACTACGTAGTTTCGGCTAATAAAGCCTCATCAGTGACCCCTAATGATCCGGCAACGAAAGCCAGAGTAAAACACACCGCAACCCCGCGAACTCAGAATCGGCAGTCGACCCAAAGACCGGCAAAAACCAAAATGAGGTCCAAACAACTAAAAACCTGTCTAGAATTTGAGTCTAAACCAGTAATTTATATCTGATTTCTCAGAATCTTCACGCTGATCTCAAAGGACCAAAAGTAAAATATAAACTGCACTATGGTTGATGTACGGGGAGACGTTTTACGGCCGCCACACGGCACAGCACCAGCTGCAGTGAAGGCAAA
Source organism: Lucinisca nassula (assembly GCA_963580285.1). NCBI lineage: Eukaryota > Metazoa > Mollusca > Bivalvia > Lucinida > Lucinidae > Lucinisca > Lucinisca nassula. The sequence goes on along the minus strand of OY757010.1, from coordinate 137,940,177 downwards.
TAAAAATCAAAAATGAGTTCCTTTAAGAGCAATGAAAACATTCATAAGAAAGAAGATGGGTCATACTACGTAGTTTCGGCTAATAAAGCCTCATCAGTGACCCCTAATGATCCGGCAACGAAAGCCAGAGTAAAACACACCGCAACCCCGCGAACTCAGAATCGGCAGTCGACCCAAAGACCGGCACAAACCAAAATGAGGTCCAAACAACTAAAAACCTGTCTAGAATTTGAGTCTAAACCAGTAATTTATATCTGATTTCTCAGAATCTTCACGCTGATCTCAAAGGACCAAAAGTAAAATATAAACTGCACTATGGTTGAAAGTCGGGTTCATGGTCAAAATTATATACATGTAGGAGTTTTTTCATAATGCAGCGGTGTTTTGATTTGTCCTTTTGACAAATTCTATGAAATCTTAAGGGGAATGGACGCTCCATCAGACATCTCTTTCAAATATAGTTTTGTGTCTTATCAATAGGGGTCTGCTGTTAAATGAAGGAGATCACACCTGAGGATGTGCACATCTATGAAGCTCGCATATGAACAAATTCTTAAAAAGACATTTTATGGCCTAGCTGTTCAGACTGCTGTTCTGCTCATGCCTGGCTCACATACGAGCCAGCGCATGACAAAACCTACAATAAGACATGTGCATCCAACGAAGACTCAGATCAGACTGTGCATCTGCTTAATCTGATCAGATTCTTCATTGTGTGCTCTAAGGATAGCTTAGGGCCCAATACTCCTTCATGCAGCAAGAAAAGTCTCTGGTTAGACTATATGGATGCGCAGGCTGATCTGAGTCTTCGTTGTGTGCTCTAATGATAGCTTAGGGCCCAATGCTCCTTCATGCAGCAAGAAAAGTCTCTGGTTAGACTATATGGATGCGCAGGCTGATCTGAGTCTTCGATGGGCGCACATGTCTTATTGTAGGTTTTGTCATGCGCTGGCATATACATGTATGAGACACTGTCACATACATGTGTGTGAGCGAGGCATGAACACACAGTGGAGAGAGACATCAGGTTTTGCAATGAGAGGTCAGAGTTTTTTGCAGGTACTCTTGTTTTCATTCCCCTCTGATTAACAATTGGTTTTATGAAAAACATAAAAAAGTTTAAAATACTTTTCTCAATGTATTACACTGTATATGAATCTCTGCTGAGAACCCTCCTTTCTCCTCCAGCCAGCAGCCATATAAAGTCTCTCTTTTAAACAGCCATAATGAACTAAAAAAACAAACATTGGAAGTAAAAGTTGGAAAAAACCTGGTGTGTTTAGTATGCCCCTAACATGCATAGTTTGCCATGGGAATTTGCAAATGGAGTAATCCTAGGCATACCAGTTTGTGGTTTCTGTTTTTCCCATGTGTTTAGGTGCGCATACACGTGGCACGTGTGTGTGTGTGTGTAAAGTTTTTCTGAAAAAGATTTTGTTTGTTTGTTTGATTTGAGGTTTAACGTCCCCGTCAACACTGTAAAGGTCATTTTGGAGACGTTGCTTCCAATTTTGTGGGCATTTTACCCGACATTGAGATGAAATGACATCTCAAGCCCTGTTGCCCAATGAAACCAATAGGGTTTAAAAGCATGGACGGTCCGACTCGCACCGTGCTTAGATCCTCTAAGCGGTTTACGTGTACTCGTGTGAGGGTTGGATTTAGCTCTGTGTGGAAGCATCTTGCAGCCCATATATTTCTTCAAGCCCCGATGGGCGGGGGCCATTCTGACAAAGATGTTTCTGGGACTACATGTGTAGAACACCTCAAAGTTTGGGGCAAAAGGTAGGTGTAACCTGTTGAATTGTGGGAAAGAAAATAGGCTTTATGGGTTCAGTCTTTAAGATTTATTGCTCTGTGTGTTTCTCTATAAAGTTTTCTCTGTCAAATATTTTCAGGACCATTGTTGCAATTTGGTTTAAATATTAGGTGAGATAAGACGTTTATGGATTTTGATTGCTCTGTGGTTAGTGCACTTGCTTTCGATGCTAGAGGTTCCAGGTTTGATCCCCGGCTGGGGACAAAATTTTGGTTTCTAAACATACTCCACTGGCACAAAAAATTTGCAGGGACAATGTCATAAAATGTGCTGTCTTTTGAAATCGAGACTTTAACTAGTGGTCCCCTGTGTGTGCAGATTATAAGAATCTTATATGGTAGTGAGGGGTGGATGGAAAAATCCGTCCCGAGGGTCACTGTCCGGCATCACGAGGCTTGCCGAGTGATGCCGGACAGTGATCCCGAGGGACGGATTTTTCTATCCACCCCTCACACCCATACAGGATTCTTTTTCTTGCTTACCTTCCATTTCTTAGCGCAGATTTTTAATGTTGCAGTCACTTCAGTTACCGACGTCCGCCATATTGTGATGACACTGCAGGAATGTTTAGTGACGTCAAGTAACGTGCTGTGACGTCAACCTTAACGACGGCACATACGAGCTCGTATTCAACCAGTGCATTTATCAAACACGCAATTATATTCGATTCTGGGTCGGAACACCAGGGTCAGATCATAAATTTCTATCCCAGGGTAAAATCACGGATTTCCTTGTCTGGTGTGCAAGAATAAAGATTCCTAATTTAATTACGTATTAATTACTGTCCAGGCTCTTATCCTGCAAATCTTAAGTGTATGTAGATTACATATACAAGTACAAGCCAACCTTTTTATAACACCATTGATGCGGTCCAAACCAGAAACCGTGTTAATTAAACAACGGTGTCCAAACAAAATCTATAGATTATATAGACAAATGACCATTTATGGTCATTTTTATGCCGAAGTTTTTGGTGTTCGTCCGTACGTCCGTCAGCGCCCCATATTCCCATGTCTGCTCCATAACTCTGATGCCGTTTTGGATATTTTCACAAAACTTCACAGATATGTAAAGCACTATCAGATGTCGTGCAAAACATATAAACCATAAATCTGATTTTCCTACTCTGATAACATTTAACATAGGCATTTCTATCATAGTTTCGTGTCCGCTCCATAACTTCAATACCATTTGAGATGTTTCCATGAAACTTCACAGGTATGTAGAGCACCATGAGACGGCGTGCAGAACATATGAACCTTTACTGAGTTTCCTACTTTTGGAGTTATTGCCCTTTGAACTTTGAATATAGCTGTTGCTGTCAGTTTCGTGTCTGCTTCATAACTGTCAGACGACGTGCAGAACATATGAACCTTAACTCTGATTTTTCTACTTTTGAAGTTATTGCCCTTTCAACATTTGAATTAGCCATTTCTATCGTAGTTTCGTGTCCATTCCATAACTTCGATACCATTTGAGAAATTTCCATGAAACTTCACAGATATGTAGACAACCATGAGACGACATGCAGAATATATGAACCTTAACTCTAATTTTCCTACGTTTGGAGTTATTGCCCTTTGAACTTTGAATATAGCAGTTGCTATCATTTTCGAGTCCGCTCCATAACTCTGACAACCATTTGTGATATTTTTACGAAACTCCACGGATATGTAAAGCAGCCTGAGACGCCATGCAGAACATATCAACATAACTCTGATTTTCCTACTTTTGGAGTTGTCACCCCTTGAACATTGAACATAGCCATTCTGTCATGTAGTCTGTTTGAAGGACTATATCTCCTGAACTTAATGATTGACTCTGGCCAAACGTGCATGGTTACATCACTGGGATAGGGGAAAACAGCCATTAGGTTTTTTTTCACTGTGATATGGCACTTGCTTGATGTAATTGTAGTGGAGGGGCATCATGCTGTGCTTGCAGTTTTATTCTATATATTATGTACATTTTCGGGAACCATCTTTCATACATTCATGTTAGCTGACTTCAGTTGTCTCTAATTTTTGTCTGTCTATATCTTTCCATATGCTAATAGCCACTACCTTAAAGCAGCAATGCTGTCTTGGATTATTTTTCGGGTGGCTGCTTACACTGAAATTACATTCAGTCTGTTCATGTATTTATTGTTTTCACTTTTATCAAATTGCATTTGTTGCAGCAGTTCTCTACCTGTCTTCGCTGTTTGCTTATAATCTAAACATTGATTGTAATATATGTGGGTAAGCTTCAGCACAAAATATTTTCATCTCTTGCAGACAAAGTTCCAACCTGATTTGAAGACACAAGATGAAACGGCTGTTGATATGGAGACAACAACAGAGACATTTGCTAAATTGTGATATTACTGGTGCTATTATGGATTAAAGCTGCCTACAATACACATAATTAGTCTAGGCTTTACACTTAAAAATGGCCTCATTAGCACAGTTGGATGGGTGGCTGATTTCTAATCAGTAGGTCACGGATTGGTAACGGTTTTTCTTGGACGTTGATAATGAAATCTTTTATACTGTCAATCTTTCCCTTCCGGGGGTGCTTTGGTGAGGCAAAAGTGATGTGTATCTTGCATCACAGGGGCGTCCAGCTGATATTGGCTTCGAGTTGTACAAGGCCTGCTGGCCTTGCAGCAGGTAAGGGTAGAGGGGAAATGTTGTCTCTTCAGTTTCTACACTTCCATTCATTTTCTTCTTTCTCCTCTGTCAGTCACTGTCATCTCTACATCTCTTCTATCCCTTTTCTCCCTTTCTCTGGCAGACACTGCAAAATGACAAGGGTTGACATGTCGTTAAACCCGAAACAATCAATCAATCTTTTCTTTCCACTGATTCAAGAAGAGATGCCATTTTCTGTCGAAACAATGTGCACTCTATAAGTCTGTGAACTGGCTATATCGATAGGACCTAAATAGTGTTGACCGGACCATTAAACGCAAAACACCTTGAAAAGAGCCATGCATTACAATAACACACCCATGCAACATGATGCATTTTTCCACATCTCCAAACTGGCCACTTTCCTGATGAAAATCCGTGATATTTTTTAATTTATACTGCAAACATAGGTTGCGTGTGCTCATTAGAAGTTCCTCATTTATGCGGTTCTAACGAGTAACCACAACCTATGTCTTGAAGCAGATGTAAGAAATTTAATGTATTCCCCCTTTAGCCCTAATTTTCGCTGAATAACCTGGGGTTAGATTGTTCATTTCTTGGACTTGTTCATGTGATGTTTTGAGATGTTTATGCTATTTCTGAACAACAAAAGTGCTGATCGGACTGTTCATCAGCACAGATGCATAGTAAGATCAGCATCTGTATATTCTGTTCAGATATGAACCGGCGCATGGCAAAACCTACAATAAGACCAGTGCAACCAGCAGAGACTCAAATCAACCTGTACACCCATCCACTTTGAGAAGATCGTTTGCTTTTGTCTCTTTGCATAGATATTAGCTTTAAGTAGTTACATGCGATCAGTGAAGACGTTTATCAGACTGGGCGAATGTGCAGGATGATCTGAGTCTTCCCTGGTGGCTCAAGACTTCTTTTAGATTCTGTCATGCGCTGGCTCATATTATACTACCTCTTGTTTAAATGTCTAAAGTTGTAATACTGTTGTCTATCTATGTAACTGGGCCAGTCTATGTGTGTCATTCCTGGTCAAAAATGCAAAGACAGTGTTTCTTGCAATGGTACTCAAAATGTAAATGAAAGAGTTATCAAAATACACAAGGACACCCATACTGTGTAATAAGTGTTCTTGATTTACACGTAATGGCAGGGTATCGACTAACGACCACAGGAACAAGTCCATAAAATGAATATATCCTTGCCAACCCCTATTTATACGCAAAATCCTTTTTATAATGCAATTAATGGGGTCCAAAGCAGAAACTGTGTTAGTTAAACAAGCGTTTTTTGGGGGGTGGGGGGGGGGGTGGGGGTTACTGCCCTTTCAAGATTATTTCACTTATATCAAGTCGATCATTAATCAGAGGTGGGTGAAAAATGGAGTAACGGGAGAAAAACCACCTGACCTTCCATTGCAGAAACAACCATGTTATATCCAATCAAAAGTGTATAGATTATAGAAAAATGACCATTTATGGTCAGTTATGATAATTTTTCTTTATAATCTATACATTTTTAGGATCCACATTGCAACTGTATTATATCCATAACAGTGTCATAACGAACAGTGTTATAATGAGGTGGTGTATAGATAAATGTAGGCTTTACAATGTATACCGCATTTCCTTTAATATTCTTCAAAATTATTCATTGTGTATTCTCATTCAAACGCTCATTGAGGCTTTTTAATGAGCACTCAAAATCTATATTTGCAGACAAAATCATTGCTTATTTTCATCAGAAAAACGTCAGTTTTGGTGAGGCCTAACTGGCCTAAACTAGCTAGTCTGGTCCGTAAAAACTTGAACACTCCAGTTCCAGTTTCCGTTCTGTGTTGTAGTCCTTGCTTACAAATGATTACTTGTTAGCTTACCTGAGCAGAAGTCTCCTGGGAGCTGTTGTGATCACTCACCATCCGCTGTCGTCTTCCAACTGCAATCTGTCCATCAACAATTTCTTCAAACGATATTTCCCCCCTAAACCACTGAACAGATTCTAACCAAACCTGACAGAAATGATATTTGGGTGGTCATGTTTCAAAGTTATTCAAAGAATTCCATTCTATGCAGAAGTCAGGTTGCCATGGCAACAAAAAGGGGGAAATTAGCAAAATATTTAAAGGCTTCTTTTCTGAAACCAGAAGGCCAAGGTCTTTGATATTTTGTATGTAACTTCAGCTAAAGGATCCCTACTAAAGTTGTTCAGATTATAGCCCTAGGGCCAATATTGGTCACGCCCTAGGGATCACATGTTTGACAAAGATCCTGTATGGAAAAACACTTTAAAATCTTATTGTCTGAAACCAGAAGACCCAGGTTTTGATATTTGGTAAGTAGCTTCATCAAGTGTACCTCTACAAGTACTGTTCAAATTATAGTCCTGGGGCCAAAAATGGCTTAGCCAAGGGACCCATTTGTCTAACAAAGAGTTATATTAGGGTAAACCTTTAAAAACCTTGTCTGAAACCAGAAGGCTCAGGCCTTTGATATTTGGTAAACAGCTTCATATAAAGAACCCTGCCAAGATTGTTCAAATAAAAGCCCTGCAGCCAAAAATGGCCCAGCCATGGGGCCCACATATTTTACATAGACTTATATAGAAAAGGCATCTACAACTCGTCTTGTCTGAAACCAGAAGGCCCTGGTATTTGGTATGTAACTTCATCTAGTGGACCTCTAACCCGATTGTGCAAATTATATCCCTGGGGCCAAAAATGCCCCAGGGCCCACATGTTTTACACAGACTTTATAGGGAAAACCTTTAAAAGAAAAAGGCTAGATCCTTGGTATTTGGTCTGTAGCTTTATCTAGTGGACCTTTACCAAGATTGTTCAAATTATAGCACTGGGGCCAAAAATGGCCTAGCCAAGGGGCCCGCTCGTCTAACAAAGTCTTGTAATGGGAAGACATTTAAAATATTCCTTCCCTGAAACCAGAAGGCCCGGCCTTATATACATTGAACACAGCTTCATCTAGTAGACAACTGCCAAGATTGTTAAAATTATAGCCCTGGGGCCAAAAATGGCCACATGTTTTACAGTGACTTATATAGGTAAAGACTTTAAAAATCTTCTTGCCTAAAAGCAGAAGGTCCAGGTCATAGAAATATTTTATGTATCTTTATCGAGTGGATCTTTATCAAGAGTCTTCAAAATTATAGCCCTTTAGACAAAAATGGCCCCACAAAGGGGCCCGCTTGTCTTAACAAAGACTTATATAGGTAAAACTTTTGAAAATCTTCTCGTCTGAAACCAGAAGCCTCAGGCCTTTGGTATTTGGTATACAGCTTTGTTTCATGGTCCCCTGCCTAGATTTTCAAATTGTAGCCCTGGGGCCAAAAATGGCTCAGCCCAGGGGCCCACATGTTTTACATGGACTTATATAAGGAAAACCCTTAAATTCTTATTGTCTGAAACTAGAAGGCCCATGCCATTGATATATGGTCTGTAACTTCGATTAGTGGACCTCTGCTAAGACTATTCAAATTATATCCCTGGGTCAAAAAAGGCACTGCCAAGGGGCCCACATGTTTTACATAGACTTCTGTAGGGAAAGCCTTTAGTAGAAATTTTCTTCTTGTCTAAAACAAGAAGTTCAAAGCCTTTGATATTTGGTATGTAGCTTATCTAGTGGACTTCTATCATGATTTCCAAATTATTGATATGGGCACCAAAATGGCTTCATTAAGGGGCCTACTTGATTTTCATAGACTGATGCATGGAAAAACTTTACAAATGTTGTCTTCTGAAACCAGGACGCCCAGGCCTTTAATTTGGTGCACAGCTTCATCTAGTGGACCCTACCAAGATTGTTCCAATTAAAGCCCATTGATTTCTAAAGGGAAAACCCTTAAATCGTCTTGTTTGAAACCAGCAGGCCCTGGTATTTAATATTTAGCTTCAACGAGTTGACCTCTACCAAAATTGTTCAAATTATAACCATGGGACCAAAAATGACCAAGCTCACATGTTTTACATTGACTTATATAGGGAAAACCTTAAAAAAACCTTAAAGACTCACCCTTTGCTATTTGATATGTAGTTAACCTTCTGTTCCAAAACCAGGAGGCACTGGCATTTGATATGTGACTCGAGGCTTCGTCTGGTGGACCTCTACAAAATTCGTTCACGTCCAAATAATACTCCGGGGGTTCAAATATTTATACAAGGTCTTAATTATTAAGAATGCAAATACCTTAGCTCAGGTGAGTGATGCAGGACAATCATGTTCCTCTTGTTTAAAGATTATTTTACTTCACCATAGCTGATGTAAAGGGAATGTGTTTCGGCCAGTAAAAGTCTCCCTGCCATTCATCATAGAGTGGATTATACTTTCTAGTCCTTTGGGAACATTGCGTTATTTAAAAACATGTCACTACGATAACACACCCGTGCATTTTTTCACATCTCCAAAATAGTTATTTTTCTGATGAAAATCCGTGATAATTTACTTATAAATACTGCAAACATAGGTTGTGGATGCTCGTTAGAAGCGGCTCGTTGAGGCCGTTCTAACGAGTACTCACAACCTATGCCTTGGAGCAAAACTAAGAAAAATAATATATACCCCGGTTAACCCCAATTTTCTCTATATACAGTGGGGTATATGGGGGTCTTCATTTCACGGACTTGTTCACGTGAGGGTGGGCCACGAATGTGACCCAACTGACCGAAACTAGCTAATCTGGCAAAAACAACAACAACAACAACAGCAACAACAAAAAACAAAACAATCACGAACACACCAAGAGTTGTAGTTCTTTGTTGTAGTTCTTGCTCCCAAACGATTAGTTTTTAGCTCACCAGAGCCGAAGGCTCCGGGGGAGCTTTTAGGATAGGCAGTTGTCCGTCGTCGTCGGCGTCGTCGTCGTCGTCGTCTGCGTCTGCGTCGTCAACACTTTCAAACGACATCTCCTCTGAAACCACTGGGCCGATTGGGCCCAAATTTTATCTGCAGCATCCTTGGGCTGGGGGATTGAAAGTTTGTGTTTTTTATGAAAATCGGCTCATTAGTTTGGTTGCTATGGCAACTTGTAGTTTCCATAGACTTATAATGGGGAAAATTGAAAAATGGCATTTACTGCCAAGCCTCTGCAGATATTTTGACAAAACTTTCATAGAAATGTTCCAAAGGCAATCTACTATCTGCCGTATGATTTTAGGTCTTCTGCTCATTTTTATTGGTTGCCATGGAAACCAAAATGCAAAAAGTAGAAAAAAAAGTACTTAAAAATCATCTTCTTAGAAACCATACGCTCTAGGAGGCTGAGACTTGAAGAAAATATTCACCATATTTGCCTTTACAGTTTTTGTGTTTTTTTATGAAATTTGGCCTTTTAGTTTTGTTGTACTTCTCTCAGCCATATGCTTTTATGTCAACCTGGGGGCTCCCTAGGTTGTGCCGGGGCCATGCCCCGCCCCCCTCCACTTCATAAAATGCCTTATATCTCAGAAACCTTACAGATCCCAACCCCTAAACCATATATATTCTTGTTCCTTATGACAAGATGCATTAAGTGACACCAACCTGGGGGTCCCCCCGGATGTGCCGGGGACATGCCCTGCCCCCTCTATTTCATAAAATGCCATTTATCTCAGAAATCATTCAGATCCCCACCCCTAAACTATATATATTCTTGTTCCTTATGCTAAGATGCATTAAGTGACACCAACCTGGGGGTCCCCCTGGATGTGCCGGGGAAATGCCCCACCCCCTCCACTTCATAAAATGCCATTTATCTCAGAAACCATTGAGATCCCCACCCCTAAACCATATATTCCTTATGATAAGATGGACTCAGTGACACCAACCTGGGGGTACCCCGGGATGTGCGGGGGCCATGCCCAACCCCCTCCACTTCATAAAAGGCTAAATATTCCAGAAACCTTACAAATCCTCACCCCAAAACCATATATATTCTTGTTCCTTATGATAAGACGCAAACAGTGACACCAGCATTGGGGTCCCCCCGGGGTGCCACGGGCCATGCCCCGCCCCTTTACTTCATTAAAATCCATATATCTCAGAAACCGTTCAGATCCCCGCCCCTTAACCATATTATATTCTTGTTCCTGATGGTAAGACTCCACTTAATAATAGGCCATATATCTCAGAAACCATTCAAATCCCCATCCTATAATCACATATATTCTTGTTCATTGTTATTAGACACATTTAGTCAACCCTGTCTTGTGGGGTCGGCATGGGCCATTTCTCTCCCTTCCACTTCATAAAAGGGCCTCATATCTCAGAAACCGTTCAGATCCCCACCATTTAACCATATATATTCTTGATCTTTATGATAAGATATATTCAGTGACAACAATCTTTGGCTTTTCTGGGATCTGCCATGCCCGAATCCCTCCATTGCTTAAAAAGGCCTTACGTCTCAGGAACCATACATATCCCCACTGCTAAACCATATATGTCTTTGTTCCTTTTTATAAGACCCATTTAGTGACACCAATCAGGGCTCCATTGGGCAGTGCCCACCTGAGCTCTGGTTTATGAAATTTGGCTCCTTGGTTTGTTTGCTATGGCAAGTTAAGAGTTTCCATTGACTTATAGTGGGGAAAATTGAAAAATGACATTAATGCCTCTCAAGATATTTTGTCAAACTATCATAGAAATGTTCCTTTAATAATGTTCTTTTTGGCCTATTTGTTGCCACAGATGGGGAATTGTCAATTGTCATCTGTTGTCTTCAAGTGACATCAGACCTCTGAAACCACTTGTCTGATTGGGTCCAAATTTTATCTGTAGCAGCCTTGGCTTCCATGGTTAATTAAAATACATTGCTGCCAGTGGGGAGTGGCCCCCTGAGCTCTGGTGAGCATTGTGGCCCATGGGCCTCTTGTTTTATACAGCATCGGGAGATAAGAAAACAAAAAAGATATTTTTGACACAAGTGTTTATCTTTCTCGTAGCTCGCACAGTCAACACACCTGTGACCATGAAAATCTGAGTCATCTCAAGCCCAGTCGCCAAATGAAACCAACAGGGCTTATGAGCATGGACAGTCTGACTCGCATAGCTTTGCCTGGGCAGGTTTAGATCCTCAAAGTGGTTTACCAGTACTGTGCGGTCGGATTCAGCTCTGCGTGGAAGCACAATGCAGCCCATCTATTTCTTCAATCCCCGATGGGCCTAATTTAAATTGTCCTGGGCCAGTTGTGTAAAGCTTTTTTTGTTTGTTTGTATTGGAATTTAACGGCCCAGTCAACACTATTTAGGTCCTTTTTGAGCCGGTCAGTTTACTTATCCACACTTTTCCTTGGCAGGCTTATACGTAAGCGGTTAACCAGTACAATGCACATTCTTTCGCCAGAAACTGACAGCTGCCCTTCTTGAATCAATGGAAGGGGTAGAATGACCATAGAAAAGATTTCATGACCAATCACAACGAAAGAATGTTGCCGACCCCGGCAGGTATCGAACCTGCGTCCTCCTGATCCTGTTATTCAAAGCATCGTTAGCTTAACGAGCTTGTTAGTGGTCATATTGTTAACTGTTCTAGCAAGTTCAGTTTCGTTTGTTTGTTTGTATTGGAGTTTAACGGCCCAGTCAACACTATTATATGTAATTTTTGATATCCACACTTTCCTGGGCAGAATATTACCTTAGCGGTTAACCAGTACAGTGCACATTCTTTTGCCAGAAATCTAGCAAGTTTAGTATCTAAATTTTTGTATTTTTGCTGTAAAATGTGAGCAGCTTTTGCATTTGCAAAAACTGCTCATATTTTTCAGGAACAATTTTAGCATATTTGCGATAATAAATAATCAAAGTTTTAACGATATGTTAACTAACGACATCATTAGTTTTTAACAACTGGCCCCTGATCTTATTAGCTCACCTGAGACAAAGGCTCAGCGTGAGCTTTTGTGACCCCCCCCCCCGTTGTCCGTCGTGTGTCCGGTCAGACAATTTAGTGAAATCACCGAAATCTAACGAAATCACCGAAATCACCTCATAAAATACCGAAATCACCTTGAATAACCTATTTTTGTGCAAAAAACATTATTAACTGGGAAAACTTAAAAGTTCTTTGTATTTTGCATGTCATATCTCGCATAATTATCTGATGGCGTCTGTCAACAATTTTCCTAAAAAGATATCCTCCTTAACTCAGTGAATGGATTTTGAAATATTTTCACAGAAATGTTCCTGGGGTGACCGTCTACCAAATTGCATAAATGGTGTGTGCCGCTAAACAAACTGGATGCGAATACTAAAAAATAGAAAAAAAAGGAAAACCTTAAAACGCCATCTCATAGGCCACTGGCCCATGTCAAAATAAGTTCACAGGGATATTCCTTTGGTGACCCTCTACGAATATTACTCATGACCACGATTGTCGTCAGAGCTATAAATAGTAAGACTAAACATGTCAAATTTCGTGATGAATGACCTTTATACGACTTCTGTTTAATTAGTGAACAGATTTTGAAATAAATGTTCCTTGGATAACCCTCTACCAAAATTTCTCAAACCGTTCCGCTCGGATGAACAAGGTGGCCGCCAATTTCTAAAAATAGAAAAACCTTTTAACGACGTCTCCTTAGCCACTTGGTCATTTCGTCGGAAAGCACCTGTCCTTTTGGCTTTCCGCTATTGATCTTTCCACTAAGGTCTAGTTATTTCATGTTTGTGTTTCTTTCCCTTTGGTGTCTCTGGTTGGAGGCGTGGGTTAATTGTATCGATGCTTGATCATTGCCTTCACTTTTATTTTCCATCCCTAAACAGCTGGACTGGTTTTGAAATAATTTCACTGAATTGTTCCTTGGGTCATCGTCAACCAAAATTGCTCAAATCGTCCACTCCACCTCATATTACTTAATGTTTCATATGTACAATATGGATCAGGTGAGCGATCCAAGGTCATCATGGCCCTCTTGTTTGAAACGTTGGTATGTTTCAGCATCACATTAAGAAGTCCGTGGAATGAATACCATTCAAAATTCCACTTCATAATAGAGAACATATGGGTTTACAGCTTTACACATTATTTTTCTTATTAATTCTCCAAGACATAGGTTGTGGCAGACGGTTCTAACGGGCACCTAAAATTTATGTTTGGAATGAAAATAAGCAAAAATAACATTTTATCAGAAAAAGGACCGGTTTGGAGATATGAAAGAATGCACTTTTTTAACATGCTTTTCAATGAAATATAGAGATTTCTCAGTGAAATCGAAAACGAAATTATCACTGTTTGAAACAGTGACTGATATCAATTTTATTTTTCATTGTTTGGGACTACTTTTTTCTTCAAATGTAATTCTGAGGCCAGTTTTGCTATTGTCAATGATTGAAAATTAATGCACACTGTGTTAGAATTGACGCTTAGTCAGTTCACACGTCACCTGGACGTTGGTGACGTAATTTTCGACGCTGACGTATATTTTGTTGCGCGACGTCAGACCAGTCCGCAACTTCTTTGGGAAACTACGCTCTCACTTTTTCCAGTAACCACTCATAATTATGTCATCCCAGGCTATTTCTCAGGTGCAAACTTGCAGTTTCCACCCAATATTATACCCAATCAGCACGTTTGACACCACTAAATTGACGTGAAACGACCAGGAGCAAAGAGGGTGAGTGACGCGATTAGTGAAGCTAATATTGTCGTTTTGAAGCATGTAAGAAACAGAAAATTTGATTTTTCCAGTGTAAGATCAGTGAGTGAGTTAGTGTTTGAATTTTACGTCTCACCAACAGCTAAGGTCATACGGAGACGGGACCGGAAGTCTGGAGAAGCCCGGGATCGATCCTGCGACCCCGGGTTTACAAGGCGAAAAGCATAACCAACGCATGTCAGTGATGAATAATTTTGATAGAATCTTTAGGAAACTGGCAGTTAATGAGCACAGGCAGACAGGTTCTTATTTGAGACAGATTGGATTATTCACATGAGGGCTATCTGCTCGACAGTCTTACATAGACATATGAGCCAGCGCATGACAAAACCTACAATAAGACGTGCGCCCAACGAAGACTCAGATCAGACTGCGCATCCGCGCAGTCTGATCAGAGTTCGTTGTGCGCTCTAGGGATACCTAAGGGCCCAATGCTCCTTCATTCAGCTAGAGAAGTCTGGTTAGACTATATGGATGAACAGGCTGATCTTATTCTTCGCTGTGCGCACGTGTAAGTTGTAGGAAATGCTGTGCCCCGGCTCATATGTACGGGGAAAACTTTGTGCACTGGTCCTCATCAAGCTTGCAGTCAATCAAAGAAGACATGTAGGCATTAAATCTCTGACCAATTCAATGTTTACCCCTTTTTTACTAAAAGCATGAGAGTTACCTGCCTTTTGGGTTTTAAAGACTTAGAACAAATGCTGTATGAATCATAGCAAATTCATTTTTTGTTGAAATCTTTGTTAGACTTGCAGTCATAAAACGTTGGACCAGTTCGATTTTGGGGCATGTTGGACTATCCACATGAGAGTTACGTGCCCTTTATTTTCATATATGTAGACTTTCATATGTAGATATGTATAATGAGGAAAATGTTATATGGGCAATAGAAACTTTATTGTAGATCGGATTTTAATCAAACTTTGTAGGTAATGAGAGCAGCCATGAAATGGCCAGGTTTAAATTTGGGACAGAGCAGGCCATTCA
Organism: Lucinisca nassula; assembly: GCA_963580285.1. Lineage (NCBI taxonomy): Eukaryota > Metazoa > Mollusca > Bivalvia > Lucinida > Lucinidae > Lucinisca > Lucinisca nassula. Next base: position 137,925,080 of record OY757010.1, on the reverse strand, counting down.
CATGAGAGTTACCTGCCTTTTAGTCTGTCATAGACTTCCAATGGGAAAAGTGTACGCTTGATAGACAGTGCCTTTATTTTTGGTAGAAACTTCATTAAACTTGCAGTTAAAGATGACAGGGTCTCCTCCCAAACTGTATGTCAGCAGTTCGATTGAACTTAATGGTGGTTGGGGTCGGGATTGGTGACATGGAGATTCAGAATTGCAAAAATTGTTTTGTTCCAGTATCCAAGATGGCTGCCATGGCGGCCATTTTAAAAACCTTTAACCCTTTTTGTACCAAATGGAATCTCCCTCTATGTATAGCAGGCGTCCATTAAAAAATTTAGGGGTTTCAGGTTGTGTTTTCATCAGAAGTTATTTAGAAAATGACTGAACTTTATGCAAACAGTGGAGGCTCTGATCAGACGCCGCGTTCTGCGGCGTCTGATCTGGGCCTGCACTGTGTGTCAGGGTACCCGTTTTAGGGTTTCTGGTACTAAATGGGTTAAACAACATCTGCTCATTTCATCTCGGTGTCGGGTAAAAGTCATTCAATGTTGGAAGCAACGTCTCGAGAATGACCTACTTATTGTTGACGGGGACGTTAAACCTGAAATAAAACAAACTGAATGGAATATTCCACCGTTTTCATTACAATAACACCCGTATGTTAAAATGACGTTCTTCATATCTACAAAACAAGTAATGTTCAGATATTTTTGTTTTCTAACTTCATCACGAAAACACGCCTATATGATTCTGATCCCCTCAAACCCCACTTTTATACAGAAAAACTGGGGTTTGCAGGGGTAAACATTATTTTTGTTATTTCTGCCCTAAAATATAGCTTATGGGTACTCGTTAGAACCGCCTCATCGAGGCGGGGCAAACGAGTACCCAGACTCATATTTTGAGCAGAAATAACAAAAATATTACAATTTTCATCCAAAAATTTCGTTTTTAGGCGGTAAAAATTACATTGTATTTGCATAGGCGTGTTTTCGTAATGTCTAGAACAAACACAATTTTTGTGCACTCGTTTGAATTGCAACAATCAAGTAATCCTAACGAGAATCATAATCTATATTTTTAACAATATAAGGGAAATAATGTATACCCCTTTAACCTGCATATAAACAGGTCTAAGAAAGTTGTTTATTTAAGGACAGTCTATAAATTTAAAGACTGTCTGAAAATTTAAATTTGTTTTTGTTTTTTGGTTGATTTGAGGTTTAACGTCCCCGTCAACACTGTATAGGTCATTTTGGAGACGTTGCTTCCAATTTTGTGGGACTTTTACCTGACATTGAGATGAAATGACATTTGAAACGCTGTCGCCCAATGAAACCAATAGGGTTTATAAGCATGGACGGACCGACTCACACCGCTTTGCCTGGGCAGGCATAGATCCTCTAAGCGGCATACCAGTACTCATGTGCGGTCGGTTTCAGCTGTGCGTGGAAGCATCATGCATCCCAGCTAATTCTTCAAGCCCCTACGGGCGCGGGGTGTGGGGGTGAAAATTAAAAGACTTTTAGTCTGTAGATTTTAAGACTAACACAAGGAAAATCATGAAAATGAGGAAACACAAAAAAGTTGCATTCATATACGCAGACTCGGTCTTCATCTCATTTTTTGAAGAAAATGCGTTGCTATAGGTTAAGGGTTCCTATTTTCATTTGCATAAGCTTACATGTTAATATTTGACCCTGTACCTGATAAATCTGCATTTCAAATTGATTTTCTTACTCCAAAACATGAAAAACAAACTGCTACCTACAAAATTATCAAGGGCCGACCTCGATAGCTCAGTCGGATGCGCGTCTGACTGGTGATCAGGAGGACGCGGGTTCGATTCCTGCCAGGTCGGCAACATTCTTTGGTGGAGATTGATCATGAAAAAACTGGGGTTAACTATTTTTCATTATTTTTTAATTCTGCTCCAAGACATAGGTTATGAGTACTCGATAGAACCGCCTCAATGAGGCGGTTCTAACGAGCAGATACAACCTATGTTATTAGCATTTATTAGGAAATATCAAGGATTTTCATCAGAAAAGTAGCCATTTTGGAGATGTGAAAAATGCACTATATCGTACGGGTGAGTTATTACTGCTAATATAATACACTGCAAAAAAATTATAAAAATAGCAGCTAACTGTTACGTATCAATTTCATAATTATAGCCAATCAACTGTGACTATTGTTTCATACATGGCCACAGGCTGGGTCCATAACCTCCTTTTCCAGGATTATAACCTAAAGACTGCACTGTAAATATCGTAGAAATAAACACATTTTCTTCCCTTAGACCACAAATGCGGTGAAACTTTGCAGAAAGGGAGGAAATATCTGTGAAAGGAGTTTTGTACTTACGCCATTTCGTTTTCGGACATTTTACTGTTGTAGGCAGTCTGAAACTTTCATCAATTTTAGTTGCCAGAAAAACTTCATGTCGTAGCGAATGGACAGTATGTTGACAAAATGATAAGAGCGTTGTACACTTCATTCCTAAATAGCTCATTTTACATTTGAATCTTATTACAAACCTGTTTTTCTGAGAAATCTTCAATTATGGTTGAAGGAATGTATATGATAAAGTAAAGCAAACTATATAATTTGCAGTTACACATGATAACAATTATATTCCACGGATAACGACCAAATTACTATAAAAAACAAAAAGTTTATTATTTCCGTTTTACACCATTTTCGTGAATTTATTTGCGCCAGTCTTTAAATTTACAGACTAAAAGTCTCCTTTACAGGCTGTCTTTAAATTTTTAGACTCCTTAACTAAAACAACTTTCTTGGACCTGATAAAGTGGGTTTCAAAGGTTTTAAAGGGACGTTCATTGCACGGACCTGTTAACACGTCCATCAAATGTCCTTTGTAAGTCTAGATCTTTTTCAACTGCCGGATGCATGCATTTTGGTTTTAACTTTATTTTATTTGTATAGATAATACACGTAAACACACATCGAAAAGTGTTTGGGGTGCCGTTTTACTATTTAATCCATATTTATTGATATCCTTAATTCCAATTATGGATATCAATAAATCAAAATATGGATATCCATCATTCCGCTGATTTATGAATATCCATAATTCGAGTTATGGATATCCATAAATAATTATGGATATCTATAAATAGGGAATAAATAGTAAAAGGGCGCCATATGAAAACGGGATTCAGGAGATTGTCGTCTGACATTGTGGGGGAAATCTGTATCCAAATTTGCTAAAAGAAAATGCAGTGATTTAGTTCTAAAATGAAGATAATTAAGAAATGGGTTTTATTTTTGTGTTGCTCATGAAAGTATGAACGACAGCGGGTCGCTAGCAAAGTTTACATGGACCCCTTCGGGGTTCATGTACTTTGCACGCGACCAACTGCGTTCATACTTTCCTTCGGGGTTCATGTACTTTGCACGCGACCCACTGCGTTCACACTTTCGGGGTCCATGTAAACTTTGCTAGCCACCCGCTGTCGTTCATACTTTCATGAAAAGCAGAAAAAAAAAATATTTTTTATATTTACATTCTTTGACTCTTCACTGTGCAAAAAATGCTTATAGGGCAATCTTTTAAAGCTGAAGAAAACATTTACACGCTTTTTTCCCCACAAAGAGCTGAACAGCGTTGACGTCACAAATGCCCGTAGAGAACAACGGTTTAGACTGACGTCACTTGACGTCACTGAAAATCTTGTGACTCGATGCGTCCATGGAAGTATGAACTATATTGTTTTTATAGCTTTACATTAGACTTTCACTGGAAATGTAAATATTGATACATGTATATCGCTTCATCAATGGGCATGAACGCGAAATCCTAGATAGAAAATCTCGGAAAATTGAACTGCCATCACGAAATATAATAACATTTTAATAATATAAAATAATACATATATATAATTTTGACCCCATCGGACCCCACTTTTATATAGTAAAACTGGGGTTTACAGGGGTATACATTATTTTTATTAGTTCTGCTCAAAAACATAGATTGTTGGTACTCGTCAGAGCCGCCTCGCCGAGGCGGTTCTAACGAGTACCAATAATCTATGTTTAGAGGATAAATATGAAAAGTATCGGAATTTTTTATCAGAAACTTATAATGCTTGGTGGCAAAATGTTCAATATATTTGAATAGGCATGTTTTCGTAATGTCAGAAACTGTTGTTGGCGTTACAGAGAAATGTTTACAACATTTATCCTTGTTCATTCTCTGACTGCATTGTACATGTACTTAATCTTATGACGATGGTTGGTTGGTTGATTTGTGGTTTAACGTCCCCGTCAACACTGTATAGGTCATTTTGGAGACGTTGCTTCCAATTTTGTGGGACTTTTACCCGACATTGAGATGAAATGACTTCTCAAGCCCTGTCGCCCAATGAAACCAATAGGGTTTATTAGCATGGACGGTCCGCCTCGCACCGCGGTTCCTGGACAGGCTTAGATCCTCTAAGCGGTTTACCAGTACTAGTGTGCGGGCCGGATTCAGCTCTGCGTGGAAGCATCATGCAGCCCATATATTTCTTCAAGCCCCTATGGGCGGGGGCCTCTCATGACGATGGTATTAGAGTTGGTGTTTATTTCACGTTTGAAGGCGGCAAATCAAATCATTGTATAAACCTAGCGCTGGCTGGAGCTGTGAATTGGTACTGCAGTGGTTCACGTTAGTTATCAACAAAAGGACCACATTTGCAAGCCGTCCTCGGTAGCTCAGTCGGATGCGCGGCTGACTGACGATCAGGAGGACGCGGGTTCGATACCTGCCAGGGTCGGCAACATTTCGTTCGTGGATATTGATCATGAAATCCTTTCTGCGGTCGTTCTCTCCCTTCCGCTGATTCAAGAAGGGCAGTTGTCAGTTTCTGGCGAAAGAATATGCACTACTGGTTAACCGCTTATGTATAAGCCTGTCCAGGAAAAGTGTAGATAGGTAAACTGACCGGCTCAAAAATGACCTAAATAGTGTTGACTGGGCCGTTAAACTCCAATACACACAAACAAAAAACAACATTTGCAAGGCCCGGTGAAGACTCCGATCCGGCTGAGGGGGCTGAATATGCATGTTGTAAATAAAATAATAATATTCCGATGAAATGAGACGTTTTTCTTATCTCTGTTTAAATAAAGATTGTGGGTGCTCGTTGAAGCCTCATCATCTTTATACAGTAAAATTCCGTTATTAAGACCACCTAAAATTAAGGCTAATTCTCCTTTAAAAAGCTTATTTAGCAAGTTGTTGCCATCTTTATTTGTGTTTGCTGCGTAAAGTGTCCTCTGGTCAGAGACAACCTTTGGGACTGTTCAAAAGTGGTCTTTAAGACCACTTTTGAACACTCCCAAAGGTGGTCTTAATATAGGAATTTTACTGTACATTATGGGCAAGAATAAAGACAATGGTGAACATCCCTGTAAACCTCACTTTTCTTTAAAGACAAATGCTACGAATTCCCAATTTTTGTATGATCATCAAAAATGAAAGTTAAGCCAGAGCCATCATTTTACCGTTCTTGGGTAAGGAAATGGTTGAAATTTGTGGAACAGATGATGTTTTGGGTTCATTTCATTATTTAACGTGTTCAGCTTGGCTATAAACTTCACGAAAACAGTAACATTGTAACTTTTGGAAATTTTAATTTTTTGGCATTTACCCAAGATCAGATCAACCTAAATGGTTACAGACTTACTTAAACGATTTGCTGTAATGCATATTATGGCCAGCTATTATTTACAAGTAAAATCCAAGTTATCTGTCAGTGATTCACCATCTTTTCATAGAATTTATATGCATTTTACCATGTATTTCATCTGGGGGTAGGGGAACGGTTTGTTTAATAAAACAGAAATTAGCACGGTGACCCCTACTTTTTGTTTTAATTTCCTATTCTCTGATAACATCCCCTAGAGAAAAAACCTTGTTTTATGAAAATTTCAATGTAGCATTTTTCTGTATGGTTCAAAATAATGCAGACAATGAATAATTTTTAAAGATATTTTGGTTGATGACAAAATTTGTTTTCGCAAATAAATTTTCTGAACTTGAAAAATTGGCTAAATTTAGGCAGCAGTATCTTTTAATATATCATTCTGACTGGAATAAATCTTTAAAAGCTAGGCAAAAGTCATTTTTGACTTGCTATTTACTAACATGGTAGTTTTCTGATATTTCTGGGAAAACAGTTTGGGTGGTTTCCTTCTTGTTCAGATTACTTAAGATTCAGCACGGTGACATGCGTTTTTTATCTCAAATGTGGTGAGCCATTATATGATACTGAACATATACAGACTCTTAAACAGTTTATAATGTAGGAAGTATTTCGTAGCATATGCCCTTAAATAAAAAAATTTTCACAATTCCATTATAGCTCGTATTTTGGGTGTAACGACATGTCAACCATTGTGGGCCATTTTGTGTCGAGAGAAAAGCTATAGAAGAGATAGTAGCGGAAGTGAAAGAGCCAAGTGGAACATAGGGAAAAATCAATGAAAGTAAAGAAACAGAAATAAGGTAAAAAAAAGAGAAAAAAATACCCCGCCCTCTCTATCCTAACCTGCTACGAGTACAAGCAGGCAGTTTGTCTGTTTGATTTGAGGTTTAACGTCCCCGTCAACACTGTACAAGTCCTTTTGGAGACGTTGCTTCCAATTTTAGGGACTTCTCTACCCGGCATTGAGATGAAATGACATCTCAAGCCCTGTCGCCAAAATGAAACCAATAGGGTATATCAGCATGGACGGTCCAACTCGCACCGCTTTGCCTGGACAGGCTTAGATCTTCTAAGCGGTTTTTACTAGTACTCGTGTGCGGTCGGTTTCAGCTCTGCATGGAATCATCATGCAGCGCATCTATTTTTTCAAGCCCCGATGGGCGGGGGCATGAGAGTGATATAATGTAAGATAGTCGTTACGCGGCGTTGACATGGTCATTTTAACACACGTGTGCGACCTAACTGTCCTGTCCACTGAAAGAAAGACGCCTGAGGTTCAAATTATATAAATTTAAACAAAATCTGATAAGCTGCGAAAGCAATACACCAAACTAAATATTTACTATCAGCATGATCAGCAAAATCTTAACAGGTGAAAATATTTGAGTGCCCTGCAGGCACCAAACGTTGACTCAACGTTGAACTAACGTTGAAACAACGTTTTCAACGTTAGTTCAACGTTGAGTGCCTACTGGGTGGGCACACGTTAAAACCTCAAGTCAGATCTGTGCGACCAGCAAAGACTCAGATCAGCCTGCGCGGATGCGCAGGCTGATCTGAGTCTTCGCTGTTCGCATGAGCCGTGTATAGCCCCTTCTCTATTCAAAACGCAGCCAAGCGAGGAGTCTAGTCTAGCACAGGTTGTTTATTTTCTCCACAGTTCTAGTACATTTTACAAACACCGGCTTTTATCAGACAAACTACCCTGTGAGACCTAGAGCAAGTGGTCTTTTAGCCCAAAAAGTGGTATCTTGTTAGAGGACATCGGGTGTTCAAGACACAAAAACTAGAACCTATGAAATCTGCTTTTAAATTTTGGAGCTAATTTTCATGGCACTGAACATGACATTTGATTCCATGGGCATAACTAACTGAAGGTCACATGTTTTCATACGAAATTTATGAATCTAGATTGGAGAGAGAGAGAGAGAGAGAGAGAGAGAGAGAGATAGAGAGAGAGAGAGAGAGAGAGAGAGAGAGAGGCGGGATTACAGGGTATTCATTATTTTCTATTTCCCCCCTAAAACATAGCGCGTGGGTACTCATTAAAACAGCTTCAGTGAGACAGTTTAAAATAGCACCCACTAATCTGCAATGAACGTTGGCACAAGAATACGACCAATAAATCAAATATTCTCATAAAATGCCGTTTTTCAGATAAAAAGCCACGTTTACGGGGATAAAGAGCGTTTGAGTTTAACGTCTCACCAAAAGATAAAGTCATACGGAGACGGGACCTCGGTTTTAAGGATCATCCGAAAGTCTGGAGAAGCCCGGGATCGATCCTGCGATCTCTGGTTTACAAGGTGAGTAGCATAACCACTACACCACGGAGGCTTCTGATTACGGAGCTAAACATTATTTTTCTTATTTCTACTCCAAGACATAGGTTGTGGGTACTCGTTAGAACCGCCTCAATGAGGCGGTTCTAACGAGCACCCAAAACCTATGTTTAGAGTATAAATAAGAAAAATATCACAAATTTTCATTATAAAATTTACCGTTTTGGAGATACATGTACAAAAGAATGCACCATAGAACACGAATGCGTTATCGTAATGATCTGACATACAGTAAAATTTCTATATTAAGACCACCTTTGGAACTGTTCAAGAGTGGTCTTAAAGACCACTTTTGAAAGTTCCAAAAGTGGTCTCTGATCAGAGCACACTATATGCAGAAACCACAAAGAAAGAATAACTGCAACCTACTAAATAAGCTATTCGAAGCAGAATTAGTCTTAATTTTAGGTGGTCCCACAAAATTGGAAGCAACGTCTCCATAATGACCTATACAGTGTTAGAGGGGACGTTAAACCTCAAATCAAACAAACAAACGTTTACGGGGGTAAACATTATTTTTCTTATTTCTGCTCCAAGACATAGGTTGTGGGTACTCGTTAGAACCGCCTGAATGAGGCGGTTCTAACGAGCACCCAAAACCTATGTTAAGAGTATAAATAAGAAAAATATCACAAATTTTCATTCGAAAATTTACCATTTTGGAGCTACATGTACAAAAGAATGCATCATAGCACACGAATGCGTTATCGTAATGATCTCACATATCGTAAAATTCCTATATTAAGACCACCTTTGGGACTGTTCAAAACTGGTCTTAACGACCATTTTTGAACAGTCCCAAAAGTGGTCTCTGATCAGAGCACACTGTATGAAGAAACCGCAAAGAAAGAATAACTGCAACCTACTAAATAAGCTTTTTAAAGCAGAATTAGTCTTAATTTTAGGTGGTCTTAATAGCGTAATTTTACTGTATTCTAGTTTTCGACGGTTAAACTGTTTCATCCGACTACTTTCATCCAGTATAGACCCAGATAAGACCGTATTCTAGGGTTGTATATACATGTATTAAACCATTAACTTTGATTTGGTAGGGATAGTGTACACGTATCATGTCTTTGACAAGTGTCATACATCGAATGCCAACAGCACATTTTTTATTTGTTTTCGCAAATTTTACACCTGATGGATAAGAAAATAAAAACTGTTTTGACCAGACAAAATCGCTACAAATACAAACAAATTTATTCAAGAATTCCAGTCGGGCGCAATAAAACTGCATTTTTCACCCGGTTCAACGTAAGAGTGTCGCAGTTCCGTCGCGTCCTCCGTGGGTAACGGAGTTCAGAAAGAATTTTGTGACAATAAGGATACCGGAAAATAGGAAGGATAGGATTTGTCTGATACACCAAAACTTTCAGAAAAGGTAAATGAATAAAAAAAGTTTTACTTGCTACATAGAAATTCATATACGGTACATGTAAATAGGATTTGTTTCATTTCGATAACATGCCCGTGCGACAAAGTGCATTTTTCACACCTTCAAAATGACTACTTTTTTGATGAAAATCCGTAATATTTTTCATATTTTTACTGCAAACATAGGGAGTGGATGCTCGTTAGAACCGCCTCTTTGAGGCGGTTCTAACGAGTACCCACTACCTATGTCTTGGAGCAGAAATCAGAAAAATAATGTATACCCCCGTAATCCCCAGTTTTCTCTACATAATATAAAGTGGGATTTAGGGAGTGCTCATTTCACGGACTTGGTCACGTGATGTTAAGAAGAAACACCTATTTGAAATAGTGTTGTCTGTCATGGCTCTAGAAATACATGCAGCACTTTTTAATGAAAAGTTGTCGCACAGTGATGTTTTCCTTATTTATACTCCATACATAGATGCTGGCTGCTATTCAGAATCGCCTCATTGAGTCAATCAGTGTATTGAGAATGTCAGAAAAATCCTTCCGGATGTACCGTCTTCATCATCACGTGTGACATTGAACTGTGATCCAAAGGAACGGATTTAATTTTCTTGCACACCAGACAAGGAAATCCATGATTTTACCCTGGGATAGAAATTTATGTTCTCACCCTGGTGTTCCGACCCAGGCAACTAACATAAGTGCGCTTCAATTCTATTCAACTGCCGGAACTACTTCCGCACTACTTTTATTTTGTAAACAATATACATGTGCGAGCTGTCAAAACTAATCAGAGGTGTTGTGTAAGAAAAAGAATCCAATATGGGGTTCTGTTGTAGATGGGCGTTTCCAACCCTCGGGTTGACCGTTCTGAGCGGAACCTCGGCGTAGCCTCGGTTCCGCTCAGCAAGGTCATCCCTCGGTTTGGAAACGCTCATCTACAACAGAACCCCATATCAGATTCTTATATTATCTACTCTTGCATATCTTTTACTGTGACGCTTAGTGCAGTCACGTTACGTTACGTGCATTGACGCCAATCTTTACGGCGGCTAGCATTTCATCCTTTTTAACATGTGCACATTAAATGCTTGAGAAATCTCGATTTTATCTCACCCTGGAGTAGGATAAGAATTTCTATCCCAGGGTAATATCCAGGATATCCTTATCTGGTATGCAAGAAACTACTTTTCCTTCATGACTCGAAGTACGTCGTTTCGCAGGAGAACACATTAGGCTGGTCTAGCTCATGCACCCTCAATGTATATTTTGGTGGATTAAAAAAGTGTAAATTATATCTTTTCGCTATGAAGTGAGTCTTAGAAATGTGTTAATTTGTCGTAGCACGACAAAACCTACACTTGCGACAAACGGACACGAAGGCCAGCCTGCGCATCCCGTACATTCTGATCGCAATCGTCGATGTTTGCAAGACCCTTTTTTATGGTCCCCGTGCTAACCATAAAGTCTGCCTTTATTGCAGTGGTTGCAACTTGACAGGGGATAGTTCTTCATTAAGATAACATGCATATATGATTATGTTTGCTTGATTTGGGGTTTAACGACCTAGTCAACACTATTTACGTTATATTGGCCGGTCAATTTACTTTACAATCCTTTCCTAGGCAGGCTTATATACAAGTAGTAGCGGTTGACTAGTACAGAGTATAGTCCTATACCGGAAAATGACAACTGCCCTTCTTGAATCAGCGGAAGGGAAAGAATGCTCTTAGAAAATATTTTATGATCAATCTTCACGAAAAAAAATTTGCCAACCCGGCAGGGATCGGATCCCCGACCTCCTGATCACATCACAGACCCGCATCCGATTGAACACCGAAGCTTGCCATGCCCATATAAGTATGTGATGTTTCGCATGGTGTTAGAAATAATAGATGCAATTTTGAGATATGTTTGTTATCATTTACCCTCAAATAGATTGTGATCTAAACATGGATTGTTAACATAGATTGCCAGTTGGTTGTAACGAACACCAACAATCTATGGATCAAAACATAGATTGTAAGTGCTCTTTAGAACCGCCTCATCGAGGCGGTTCTAATGATCACCCACAATCTATGTTTCTGAGCAAACAAAAAAAAAAAGGAAAACAATTTACAACTCCAAAGTTTTCTCTATAAAAAGTATGACACAATCTTTGATATAGTTCTTATTCATCTGGTACTCGTAAGAACCGCCTTAATGAGGAAAACTGCATGACCTTTTGTATAGAAAGTCGGGGTTTCAATGGTGTTCCTTACATGGGGTTGTTTACAAACTGTTGAATGTTTTGTCGTGCCAACAATCATTTCAGGTTTACATTTTGTTTTAACTGAGAGTTTACGTCCTCGTCAATACTATGTGTGTCATTTTGGAGACGTTGCTTCCAATTTTGTAGGACTTTTACCCGACATTGAGATGAAATGACATCTCATGTCATACAGCCCATTCAAACCAATATAGTTAACATACATGGAAGGTCCGACTCGCACCACTTTGCTTGGGCAGGCTTAGACCTTCTAAGCGGTTTACAAGTACAGATGTGCGATCGCTTTCAGCTCTGCGTGGAAGGCAGCAGCAATCAGCCCAATCTGTTTCTTCAGTCCCCGTTGGGGAGACGGTTCTAACGAATAAATACATCCTGTTTCTTCAGGCAGAAATAAGATAAATATATATGTACATGTACCCCTGTAAACTCAGTTGCTCATTTCACAGACTTGTTCACGTCATGTTTGTATTAAACATCTAGGTGTTCATGTATTATTGAATTTATTAAACGAGTTGAGGAAAAGGGACAAAATGCGAAGTTTTGCCGGGCATTTTTAATGAGTTTAATAAATTCAAGCATTTTATTCACGACTGTTTTATAAAAACGTCAATATTCC